>VDFB02327423.1:0-12215 GCA_007258455.2 Sequoia sempervirens
GGAACAACATATATTGTGGAAACTTTGGATCAAAAGCTCAAGGAAGAGTTGGCTCAACAACTCAAGGACATTGGAGAAGAAGTTGAGAAACAAACCACGATGAAGAGAAGGATACAAAGGAGAAAATGGAGGAAAACATTGAGCCTCTAACCGGAGAAGAATATAAAAGCCCCGAACATGATAAGGATATGCCTCTTTCAAAAGAGAAAGAAGAAGACTCTACCTCCTAGGGATCTAAAGGAAAGGTTAGAAGACATCCTGGCTCAGGCACAAATATGCACCAAGGAGAAGAAACAAAAGGTCATATCTCAACTGACAATGGATGCATCAGGATCTAGAATAGGGCAGATAGCCACACTCGTAGTAGGAGAGGAAGAAATTAATTACAACATCTCCACCGTTGATCTAGGAGCAGCCACTAGAGAGAAAAAAATTGACCATCTCTAGGGATCCATCGCCACCATTGTGCACCAAATGCATATGGACAATATCTCTAAGGAGGAGTTAAAATCACAGGTGGTGGATCTAATAGCTTACATCCAACGATGGTCATTGGTTGAAGAGCTTCCCACCACATCATCAGTGCCACTGCAACTGCTATCCAAGGACCACATTGATAAATTGGAGAAAAGAAAGAATTGGACAAAGGACACAGAGGATTGGTTCCAGCAAGTCCTCTATAATGGAAACATGGGCATTGGCCATGTTTTCAGGTCGACAAACAAATTATTGGAGGTGCAAAAATATCTTGAGGGAATGAAGAAGTTTTGCACTGACTTCCCTGAGTTATATAGGATTACATATCCTAAAATTGAAGCAATCCTCAAGATTCCTGAAAGAACATGGGAAAAGGAGCTTTCTCTGGTGAAGGATGATCATTGGCTCATAGAAACATGGAAATGGGGTCTTAACCACATAAAAGAGATCTTGGAGTAGGTTCTCCATGAGGTGGAGCAAGATGTTGATTGGGCCAAGGAGACAAATGCGACATGTGTGGATTATCTAAAATTAATGACAAATTATGACGTGCTCGCTGTTGAGCTTGATCTGGAGAAGATAAAGCCTTACTTCCATAAGAAGATGGAAAATGGAACTGCAAATGCACTCACAATGGAATTTATGTGTTTTTCTACTTTGGCCTTCACCCAATCTGAATAGGTGAGGGATAATGCACCCAAGTGTGACGGAGATTGGGTACGCTTACCTACCGATCTAGAAAATTGAACTTTCAGGTGATTCAATATAATATTATGGAGTGGAGCAAGATCCAAACATTGATAAAAAAATTCATGTAGTATGCTACTTTGAAGAAATAAGAGGGAAATCCAGTTATTGATGATGAATTCCTCACAAAGTAGCTACAACAAGGCAATTAGCTAGAAGACAAAATTCTAAAGTGCTTCCCACTAGAAGAAAAAATAGGCTAAAGACAAGAATGTAATTTTGAATTGCAAAATATTTTGGGGTAGGTGAAATCCTAATTTGTAGTGAATCTTGGCCACACAATGAGATTGAATCTTGTCCATTCATGTAGTGAATCTTTCCAGAAAATTAAACTTTCAAGTGATTCAATCTAATATTATGGAGTGGAGCAAGCTCCAAACATTGATAAAAAAATCATGTAGTATGCTACTTTGAAGAAATAGGAGGGAAATCCAGTTATTGATGATGAATTCCTCACAAAGTAGCTACAACAAGGCAATCAACTAGAAGACAAAATGCTATAGTGCTTCCCACTAGAAGAAAAAATAGGCTAAAGATAAGAATGCAATTTTGAATTGCAAAATATTTGGGGGGCGGTGGGACATTTCTGTTTTACTTGTGAATCATGACTTTTACCTAATGAGATTGGACTTGTCCATTCATTTTGTTTTTGGACAGCATAAAAATGGGGAGTCTCTGGAAATTTCAAGAGAGAGAGTTGAGTTGTTATGTGAGCAGCTACTAGATTTAATATGAAATTCATTGACTTTGGTGGATTCTTGAGTTCCATGTTTGTAGTTCTACTTCTCTTAATTGTTGAGGCTTGAATAGATTGCAGTTATTGTTTTATGTGTTTTAGTTTGCTTTAAATGGATTTAATTAATGTTGTTCATTTGTTTTGAAGAATTCTATTGTGTTGATGCCCTTCCTTGTTCATGCTTTTTTCTATTTATTGTTGATAAACTACAATGTAAAGCTATTCTAAACATTATATGAATGTTGCACTTAATTTCTATCTCTTGTTCATGATTTATAGTGAATGAAAAGTTGAAAATCTACAGATCTTAGAAGATTGCACAAGTCTCACGAGACTGTAGCCAAATTTGGTTAAGTGGAACTTTGTTTGGGAAGTTTGTCCATTGGAGAAGTCCTCTCCATTATCCTTGTTCATTGGTAGCCGGGTCTGGAACTTTCCGCCCTTTTTTATATTGTGACTTTTGAACAAGGTTAAATTTTTGTATTATACAAATCTAATCTTGAAGATTTAGGTTTGGGCGTGCTGGGACTGAGCATTGGACTTTCGTGGAAGGACTGATTGCCTCCAACAGCCGCTTTGCCTACTGGACAAGATGCAAAACCAACTTAAAGGCATTGGAAAAAAGCTGATAGAAGATTTTGAACGGGTTTCCGACACATTTCGAGGTGCCATTAACTTTGAGAGGTACCTTTGTATTACCTGTGTTGAGAAGTGCTAAAACACACATCAACAAGTCCCAAGCCTTTTTTTTCTTTTCCATCACTCTCTTGATTATTTTCAGCAAGCTCTTATGGTTGGACTCAGCTTGACCATTTCCTTGAGGATGGTAAGGCGAAGAGTAAGAGGCTTGTATACCATGTTTTTCACAAAAGTCCTTGAATTCATCTGACCATAAACACATAGCATTATCTATGATAATATTCTCAGGGAATCCAAATATGATAAGTATTAATTAACAAAAAATCAACTACCACCTTACTTGTTGCCTTCTTTGTGGGTATTGCTTCCACCCATTTTGTAAAATAGTCAGTGGAAACAAAAATCCATGAGTAGCCTCTAGTATATTTTTTTGGTATTTCTCTAATGAAATAAATTCCCCATTGTTGGAAAGGGGCTTGAACTATCATAGGCCCGAGTGGTAAATTTCCTGATAATTTCAACTTTCCTGAAGACTTTTGACAAGCATCACAAGTCTTAAAAAACTTGTGAGGATCCTTAAAAATAGTAGGCCACTAGAATACAGCTCTTAAAATCTTCTGTGTAGTGGTCTTTGCCATGAAATGACCACCACATACCCCATTGTGCATATCATACAAAATTTCTAATGCTTTCTTTTTGTCTACACACTTAAGAAGTATGCCATCTAGGCTTCTCCACCATAACTCATTGTCAATAATCACATACTTGATGGCATGCAATTTTCATGTTCTTTTATCATTGTCAGCCATGTCAGTAGGAGACTACAATGTTTGTAAATACTAGACAATTCTTCTATACCATCTGCATGTTTGCATATCATAGATAGGTGAAACATCAAATACTTTCGTCTAATAAATCTTATTAGCTTCCAAATTAGCCTTTTCCATTAACTTGGTTAGGCCCTGTCCTCTTACTAATTTGGTAACTGAACATCAATGCTAAATTCTTGGATCCTGTTGATCCATCTACGCCTTCTTCCTGTTCTCTCTTGCTGAGTAAAAATAACTTTCACTGTAGCACTTGGTACAAAAGCTATGACTGTAGCCCCTTGTAAGTAAGTCCTGAAATTCTTTACAGCCTTTACCAAAGCATATGCCTTTTTCTCAGTAGTATCATATTTCAATTCTAAAGCTTGTAAAGATTTGCTAAAAAATGCAATAGGTTGTTCAAATCCTTCCTCATTTTTCTATAGTAAGACAACAACAATGGTATGAAAAGAGGCAAAAGAGAAAGTGTGCATTGGTTTAGAAAAATCAGGAGACTTCAAAATTGGGGCCTTTTTAATAGCTTCATTTATTTTCTTGAAATCCTAGCTAGGCTCTTCACTCCAAAGCACCTTTTCACCCTTCTTCATCATTTTGGAAATGGGTCTTGTGATTTCTACAAAGTTGGTCACAAGCCTTCTCAAAAACTTTATTTGTCCAAAAAATGACTAAATGCCCTTGACATTTTTTGGCTAAGGGATCTTTTCTATGGTTGTTACTCTTTCAAGGTCTATTCTCACTCCTTCCTTGGACACAATGTGCCCTAGTAACTTTCCCTCAGTGACCCCAAAGGCACATTTATTTGGATTCAAAGATATCCCATATTCTAATGACCTGAAAAATACCTTTTCTAAATGCATACAATGATCTTCCTCTTTCTTGGAGAAAGTGGTAAAGTCATCTTGTTATACAACCATAAATAAATCAATAAAATATGGGAAAGCTACATCCATAGCTCTCTGAAAAGTGGCACCTGCATTTGTTAAGCAAAAAGGCATCCTGACATAAATGTAGGCACCCAAAGGATTAGTAAATGCAGTCTTGTACTGTGCAGACTCCTTTACCTTTACTTGATTATAACCTAAAAAACCATCCATCATTGAGAGTAGCTCATATCCAGTCACCTTTTGTAACATAGCTTCCATGTTTGGTAATGGATAATTGTCCTTTAATGAGGATACATTCAAGTTCCTGAAATCAACACATTATCTTATGTCACCTTTCTTTTTTCTTATAGGTACTAGATTCGATACCCATGAAGAGTGTCTAATGGGTTTTATAATACCAACATCCCTCAACTTTACCAACTCCTCTTGCATCTTGGGAGCTAAAGTAGGATTAATTGGTCTCTTCTTTTTCCTGAAAGGTCTTGCATCATCCTTTCAAGGAATTTCATGCTGAAACAATTCCTCTCTGTAAGCTTTCAGGTCATCGTATGACCAAGCAAAGACATGTACGTATTTTCTAAGTAAGGAAATTAACATTGACTTCACCTTTGGCTTCATCTTCTTTCCTACATAAAATTTCTTTGGGGCATTTTTCAGTTCCTAAGTTCACTTCCTCCAGGTCATCTAGGTGAGTGATAGTTGTTTTGGCCTTGTTTGTATCTTGACTATCAAAGACCCTTTCAAGAGCTATGAGACCTTTGTGAATTTTATTTGTTTTTTAATTGGATGACCTCTTTACCAAACACCATGTCCTTTCCATCAACATTCTCAAAAAATCCTCCAAATTCAATCTCCTAACCTTCATATTTATCAGCACAATTTAGGAATCTAAGAATATCCTCATCATCATTAAAAACTTGCTAGTTGTATATGCTGTCAGGGATGGACGGCCTTGTTTGTATCTCAACCTTAGAGATCCCTATGAAGGTTATGCCATTGAGTCTTAACACAATATTAGAAAGTAAATTAGCTACTCTAGTATGTCCTCTTTCCATCCAATCAATCCCAAAAGCATCAAACTGCTCAATGGAATCCCAGACAACATTCCTATATAGCTTTAGTCTGTTATTCTTCCAGGCATACTTAGCTCTCACTTGGGATATCACAAGCTCAGAATCACCAATCACCATTAGCTTTCTTATTCCATGCTTTTCAGCGAGTCTCAATCCCAATAATAAGGCTTCATACTCTGCCACATTTTTTGTATAGACAAAAGACAATGTAAAAGACAAGGTATAAGTATTTCGAGTAGGTGATACCAATAAAATCCTTGCACCAGATTCTTTGTTGGAGCTTGCACAATCAAAATAAATTTTCCATAGTCCTTCTTTATCAGGGACTCTTGAAAATTCATTTTCTATAGGTGCAGGACACCTCTCAACTTCTCTTGATACCTCTTCTATCTTGAACTCACCAATATCAGTATCTATGAAAATAATCGTGTCATCTTCAGGAACATGCTCCAACATATGTGGTACCCTAGGTTCTCTCATCACTTGAACATTCTTACCATCAATGGGAAATGTGGCATAAGACATGCCACACTACATACTACCTCCCATAGATGCACTCCATTTCCATGATAACAACATTCCATAGGTAGGTGGGATATCTACCACTACCACACTCATTTTAAATTATTTGTTAGGGTAGGTTGCCAACCTATAAGGAAGTTCATTTATCACATCTATGATAGGGAACTCTCTAGCATCCATGGCATAACAATTTCCATGAGTGTTATCAACCTTTAACCCTAGTGCATCCATGATTTTAACTAGCATGATATTTTTGGATGTGCCAGAGTCAATGATACAATTCTTTATAAAATTTCCCCCAACCACCAGGGTAAGGAAGAATGTATCTATCTTATCAGGACAAGTATTTATAGAATTTCTTAGGAAAATATGGGGAATCTCAGTAATTACTCCCTAAACTTCCTTACCTTTCTCATCCTTTTCACTCAATTTGGGTGGAGTGAGCACCACTAAATCATTGCAAGCTATAGCAACACCATTGATAGGGTCTATTGTATTTTGTTTGTGTTCCTCTATCCTCATCATTTTAAGAAAAGGCACAGATACTTTAACTTGGCTAAGTAACTAAAACATATCAATAGGAGTATACTTGGGAAGTTCAATTGAGGGCATACCTTGTTCATTGCTATCATCTTTCAGTTATTTTTTGTTGCCTCAGCCTTGTGTTTAGAATCCTTCCTCGTGGCTTCAAGAGTTTTCTTTTGTGTCTTTAATTTTTCAGCAGGGGATTTGTGTCCTTGAATAGCTTTTGGTTTTTCTTCTCTCTTGGCCCAAATTTTATCTCCCCCACCTTATTTAGCTTTCAAAGCTTCTAATTTTCCATCAGGTTCATTTCCTTTTCCCTTGGTATTATGTTCCTTGATGAATAGGCTAGCAAGACTACCTTTTTCACCTCTAACGGTTCTATTCCTCAAATGATAGGAACTTCTAGCTTGGGCATCCAATACTGCAATATATTTTGCAATCTCCTCTTCTAAGGGTCTTCTTAATGAAACACCGTCTTCAATTGCCTCAAAATTGTAAGCCTCCTCATCACTATTGGAATCCTCATTAGAAAGAATTTGCTGACGATATGCATTAGAAACTTGCTGCGTTATCTACGTCATGGCAGAATCTTGATGAAGAGCGCGTTCACTCATGAGGCTGGTCCTCTACATAATCTCTTAGTACGTATCCTCTAATCATTTTGATCACGACCATTCTGCGTATTTCCATTATCTACTTTTAATAATCTATGCTACTGTTGCTACAAAGGAATGTGGCATTTTAATAGATCATACACCAGATTATCCTCTAAGCAAATTCCTTGATTCTTTTCTGCGGGGAGGATCTAGAGGAACTTTTATTTTGGGTGAGTTTTATTTGATTTGGCCTTTAGGACCGGGCTGTATTATGCAAATTGGTATTGTATGAATTGAAGATGCTCTTTACGCAACCTCCTAGGGACCTTTGATAGTTTTTAGGTTGAACCTTCTCTTGTTTCACAATCTTATCATTGATGGTTTTCATAAAACTTTCAAGCTTGTCCTCAATGGTTTCCCCTTTAGCACCTAAACTCTTATCTTCTTTTTTTGAACTTTTGAAGAGTTTTTTAGATCATCTCTTCTGCCAAATTTACCAGTTGCTCTACTAATATTTTCAATATTCTCTGACATTTTAAAGGCTTCTCTTAATGATTTAGGATTCTTATCTAGAAAGCGGTAACTCATTTTTTCATCAAAAGCATTACAGTATTTTACCAAACATACGTGATCATTTAATTGTAGATGAGGAGGCAACCTTTTCCTAGCCTTTTGGAACCTTGTGTTGTACTCATCAATAGATTCATTGGATCCTTTAATAATATTATTAAAATGATTCAATAGAAAACTTGAATTAGTCTTGTCACCATATTGTTCTCTAAAAACCCTTTTGAATTCCTCCCAAGAGCCAATGCTTTCGGAAAGGAAAACTTCTATACCACTCTCATGCATCCTCAATAAGAGACTACATGAACAAATTCATCATGACATCTTATGCCTCTACCTAAAAATCATCCATAACATTAGTGAATTCTTTGAGATGGTCTTCATCACTCAAGGCATTATTTCTAGAGAATTTGACTAGAGCAAGCCTGAAATATTTAGGGAGTGGGTTAGGGTAGCCAGGGATTCCAGTGAAACATAATTGATGGTATCTATCTACTTGGAGTGGCCTCCTAGTTCATCGATCCCTATGATCATCCATGTGCTCATCATATTTCTTGTTGTCAGAGTGGCTACTATCTTTACCCTTTCCACTTTCACCATCACCTCCCCCTTTCTTACTTCCCTCATCATCTTCAAAATAAGAATTATCATTCTTATTTTTTCCTCCACCACCACCTCCACTAGGAGTATGCTCAACAGATTTATTCTTTTGTGACTCACGATCTTTATGTCCAGAGCTTGAAGTCTCTGGAGTATGTGTGGAAATTTTAAGGAATGCAATTTTCCTAGCCATTTCTACATTAGAAGCTATCATTTTAGCTTTCTTCAAATCTTCTCCCAGCTTTTCACTTTCCAACTACAACCTTAATATCTTAGGATCTGGAGGTGGAGTAGATGAAGTTGGATTTATTTCGGCCTTATGTGTGGGGATCTCAATAGATGAAGTATTAGTATTATTGTTGGTATTAAATGTAGTTTTATTGGGTTGGTCAATAGGTCTCTTCCCATGCTCTACAAATGGCATTTTCTTAGCATTAATAGGAGGGTCTAAGGATCTAGTAGTTGAGACAGATGTTGTGTAGGTATCAGTAGTTGAGGTTCCCATTGAGATTGTTGCTTCAATAATATCATTGGTCATCTTAGAAGAAAATTTAAAAAGATTTTCCTCAAAGGTCTTATGCCTAGCAGTATCTCTCATTTTTTCCAAATTTTTTCTTCTAGCATCTCTCTCAAGTTACTTAGCTCTAATCCTATCTTCCTTCTCTTTTAACTCCATTATTTTTTCTTGTTCTTAGAGCCTTAGCTCTTCCTCTTCTATAGCTTTCATATCATTATCTATGTCTTCCTCATTCTCTAGAATATGGACCCATGCTCACTTGGGGCAGGAGTAAAATAGGGTTGGTCAGCAGGGTCTTCCTCAAGAGAAAAGTGGATTGGCTCATCAAGAGATTTACTTCATGGCTTAAAATTCTTCCCATTAAAAATGGAGCCAAGTCTAGGAGTTAACGGCTCAGAAAACTTCTTATTCTTTTCCCAAAACTCTTACCTATCTTCCTCTCTTGAAATATTTAGCTCACTATCAAACACTTGTTCAACCAGAAAACTTCCTTTGTCTATGTTAGACCCTTGAACTTCATGTCCTTCTTCATGGATACTAGCACTAGTTATATCAATATTTAAATTAGGAGATACATCAGGAGGGGAGTCCACATACTTACTTGATTCAGAGCGCTTCTTGACTCGTTCAGGTTGCTTTTCTTTTGTAGGTTCAAATTCTACCTTCTACTCAGGGTGCTTCTTCACATAACTTCTATTCTTGCTCATAATGTTGAATACTACAAAATATTTCTTCTTATTTTCCTTTTGAGAACTAATATTTACACTAGTATTAGAGAACTTAGAGTCACCACCCAAAATACTGGGAAATAAAAAGTGATTGCACTTTGATTTTGTACTTGTCACTTCATAAAAGACTTTAAACATTACTTGACAGAAAGTGGAAGAATGGAATAATACTTGATACACAAGACTTGGTATGATGGGACCAATGCAATAGAATTAAAACTGATTATTCTTCAAACAGTGAAGAATATCACAACTAACAACTGACTCTGACTGTACCAGATCTGAACTAGAGAATTTGGACTTAGTTATTCCCTAGAAGAGTTTCCAATCTATTGGTTTTTTTTAAGAACCAAACTGGTCTCTAGAAATACCTATGGACTTTTCCTTTTTCAATTATCAATACCTCTAAAGGGATTGGCCAACGAACGAATAGAAGCTGCAAGACTTCTATTCATACTCTTTTTCTGGGAAACCTGGGAGGGTGATCCCACAATGTATACTCAGACACTTCATACAATTACAATCAAATACATTTCCAATAACATATACCTCTCATAAAACCATTCAATAATATGCATCAAATAAGTTGGCAGCTTATTTAATCAATGTCATATATATTGTGCATGAGAAGATGGAACTTTAACACAAAATAACAACAATAATATCCATTTGAGAGTCTATGATTTAAAATATGAGTTGCTAATGAATCAACATTGAAAATGAATCATAACTACTCTGCATGAACCAGTGCCTTTATCCCAAGCACATGGTCAATATCCTTTTATGTGACTTGATAAAAAGTTAAACAATAGCACCTATAACCTCAAGAAACCTTGCATTACAACATTTCTCTATGACGTTCATGATAATTACTACTTACAACCATGCTAGCACCTAGTTCTTATGAGTTATTAATCTCACCCAAGCACTTACATCAATTCATTGAATCAATAAGAACGCATGAAACTAAACATCCAACAAAAAATTATAGAGACAAACGAAAGAAATCCTGGATTACTTTCACTCATAACTTATGGAACACATACAAGGAGAGACAATAGCCATGAAACTAATATCACTCTATATTATAAATGTTATATTGCTATCAGAATTACATGCATAAATATGAACTCCAAAAGAAACTTAAGACAAAAACTCTAAAACTTGCTTCATATTGCCTTGAAAATTTCACAGTGTTAACTAAAAATTTTCAACTAACTCCTACATCTAGCCCTGAATTCCTTCTTATAGAGATGAAGGAGCAAAACAAGCTTCAAGCCAGGAAGCACACACGTCAATATTTCATTGGACCCCTACAACAATATTCCATTTTCAGTTACACTCGAGTCTTCACGTGGAGCAATTAAAATTTGAGGCAAAATTAACCTCGACTCATTGTAGAAAACATGTCCCACATCAAAAGACATCATTGGTTTGTTACAACAGTTTCAAGATATTCCCCATGGACCAAAAAACTGCCAACTGTGGGAGAACCAAAACAACAAAACTTACGAAGCAAGAGAAGGAAAGCAGACAAAAGTCAAAATTCACTTATCCACATTAGCACCACATGCTATCTATTTCAAATTGAGGAGAGAATAATGTTATACCATGTTTTATCAAAAGCCTAATCTATACAATATTCAAGCTATGTATTATTCTTCTCCTGTCCATTATTCATCTTATTCATTAATCCCTACACAGATTCATTCTGTGTATTTCTCCAACCTAGTGTTATATTCTTCCTTCATGGGCCATTTTACATTTAAAAAATCATTCACCTTAGTAATATACTGAGAATATCTGGCATCAATTAAATTTATGGCTTCTTTAACAAATATGTCCATCTTTGTTTCAATTTCCACCATTATATCAATATTTGAATTGAGAAAGATGTAGTCGGTGACATTCAAGGTCATCATAGCTGCTACAAGCATCCCTCCCTAATCTTTCTTCCAAGTTTCAAATGGATGCAATTCATCTTTTGAACTCAATATCTGAGGCATACCATGTTCCTCCATCTCTTTGAATATTTTCAACTTACTTTGAAGCTGTAAACCTAACTTTCCATGGAAGGTAGTTATCTCATTAATTGAGTCAATGGTTTTCAAAATGTCAAGAATATTAGTAGGTGCCTCGCGATCTTCAAAGCATTTTGGGCACCATTTCCCTCAAAGGATTTTGTGATCCTCTTTGGTTAAGTAGTCAACTTACCATTCAAACCATCAATTCTCAAGGCCAAGGTCTCCCTATCCTATGTAGACAAATCAAATCAAGAAGAGGATGATTGAGTTATTGTCTTCTAAGCAGCCTAAACAGTGGCTCTCATCTTATTTAGCTCATCCAATGCCTTATTGTACTCCTTAACCAAAGAATCATATTTTTTCTGAGAAATATGTGCTTTATCCACACTAAGCATTACAACATGAGCAATTAATTTAGCTTCCTAGATAGGAGTTATATCAGTAGCCCTTTCGACTACTAAAGAACCAATAATTGCTTCAATAGGCCTAGCAATATCATGTCTACCCGTATTAGGTGTCATAGACCAAATTGCAAGAGTATGCAACTTTGGACTATATCTAGAACCAATTACATTATCCTCAAATTGATCTTCAAATATTAAATCTTGAGGGTCTCTTCTCACTGCATCATATGCTATGGCAGTAGTGATAGTACAACCTAGAAATAACATGATTCCACTATCCTTGACAATTTTTCTAGCTTCAGTGGGAGTAATAACTGCAATTTCAGCCTTAATTTTCTCCTCTGCTTTC
>VDFB02327424.1:0-40617 GCA_007258455.2 Sequoia sempervirens
GGAGCAAGATAGACAGTTAGCCCACCAATTAAACAAACAATACAATACAAGGGGTGCTAACAGTGGACATAATTCTCCTCCCTCCACCCCTTCCAGAACACCAAGAAGTAGAAGGCGGTCAAGGACCCCTTCTAGATCTCCTAGTCTTAGAGGAAGAAGGGCCTCTCAGTATGCTCACTATAGGAGGAAAACTCCTCCCAAAAATTCAAGACGACACTCCCAACATGTACATCCTGGTTCCCAACATGGAGGTGGTAGCTCACATTATGACTTTGATACTCAAGACTTCATGCGAATACAACAAGAGCCTATCTTCCAATAGTATGTGGAGAGGTATTTGGAAAAAAACAAAGATAAGTTCTTGGAAAGTCTAATCAACAAGGGTTCCAGAGTCCCTTATAATTTTGATGTGGACAACAAAATACAAAAGCAAAATCCCTCTCAAGAGGAAGAAATCTGCCAAATGAAGCAAATGATGGAAAAAATGATGCAACCTAAGAGCTCATTCTCACTAGACTCAATTTGTCCTAATCCATTCGACAAGAGTGTGAGTATGAAATATTTTCCAAAGAGGGTGGAATTCCCACAATACGATAAATATGACGGCAGTGGCGATCCACGCGACCATGTGCGTCAGTTCTATACTATGAGCTTTGAATTCCATCAGGATGACTCCTATTTGATGAGGTTGTTCCCTAAGAGTCTTAAAGGACAAGCAATGGAATGGTTTACCAATATCACTCCTCCTGTCAAGACTTTTAGAGAACTTGTTCATAGATTCATTCAACACTTCACATATAATCTATCAAGATCTGTTACTATGTTGGACCTATGCAACTTGAAACAAAATTCGGGGGAACCCTTTGTTACCTTCTTGCAAAGGTGGAGGAGACAATGCTCTCGGTATCCTAGGACGATCCATGAGGATGAAAAGATTGACATACTTGTTAGTAATTTGGTGCCTGAAATGAGATATGAGATCAAAAAGATAGTCTTCACTTCCTTTGATACCACGATTGAAACTGCATGCCGCATTGAGGATGTTCTAAAAGAACAAGGCATTTTGACGAGACATAACAATAATACCAACAATGGTCAACACAACAATAAGGATAAAGGGAAGAACAACAATTGGAACAAAAACAAACAAGTTGTCAATGATGGAGTTGTGGATTCTTCCCAATCAAAGAAAGATCAAAGTGTTCTTAATTTGACTAAAAGTACATTGCAAGCAATGAAGGAAGCAATGCACCTCCACAACAAGAAAGTAAACCAAGATATCAGGAGAGGCCCAAAAACCAGAAGCGACAATTTACCAAATTGGGTGACTCATATGAGGATATTCTCAAAACTCTCATTGCTAACAACTTGGCACATCATCATGATCCTGCAAAATTTCACATTCTAGATCCTAAGCCACATTGGTGGGATGACAAGGCATTCTATAAATTTCATAATGGCCCTGGCCATACTGTTGAAAACTGTTGGAGATTAAAACATATCATCCAAGATTTTATAGAAAGTGGAAAGCTTCAAGTTGATGGCCTAAATACCAATCCTGATCATAAGGCTTTTAAAGACGCTAATTACGACAAAGGGGAAACCTCTAAATCCACGAATGGAAACTGCGATCAACTACACCTATCGTGGCCGAGAAAATGTGTCATATGCTTTAAGTTGTGGAGCCAAGTGTTAATATGATAAGGAGTAAGGACCCGCATGGTTATGACTCTCCCCCTATTTTTGACAACCAACTTGTTGTGGTGCTGAGAGGTCCTCATTCTAGGTTATCTTCCCAAGCCCTTAATGCTATTACCAGGAGTCAAGCCCCTATTATTCTCAGAGGGCCTAGTTCAGGTCCATCCAACAAATCCAAGCAAGTGGCATCCAAGAATGTCACTATAAAGTCTGCCATTGCTCTCAAACCAAACTACAATCTTGTAGATCAGTTACAGAAAACTCCAGCACAGATCTCAATCTTAGAGCTTCTAGAGTTGTCCCCTAGACATAAGCAGATCCTTGAGGATGCTTTGCGCACAACAAATGTCCCCAACAACATTGATATAGACCAATTCCAAGGCATGGTGAATCACATTACTAGCCCACATTACCTCTCTTTCTCTGAAGATGATGACAAATCCCTAAGCCATCCACACAATCTTGCCCTTCACATTGAAGTCATGATTCATAAAACCCGTGTCAGGCGCGTGTTGATTGATGGAGGTGCTGGGTTAAATATCTGTACTTTGAATTTGTTAAAAACTTTGGGCTATTCAGAGCAAGTGATCGACACTAGAAAGAAGATCACCATAAAGGCCTATGATGAGGCAGAACAAAGTTCTAAGGGGTTGGTTGTCCTTCCTGTCAGGATTGGCCCAGTTGAAAAAGATATCTTGTTTCAAATTGTTGATATTGGACCCCTTGCATACAACATTTTACTGGGTAGACCATGGATTCATGATATGCAGGCAGTTTCGTCTACCTACCACCAGTGTGTTAAGTTCCCCTACAATGGAACATAAATTTGCATACCAAGGGATAACACCTTATCAATTAACTCAATCTCAGGTAATGTTCATGTCCCTCTTAACCGAGCAGCAGAGGATTATGAAACAACTTTAGCAGACTGTCAAAAAAAATTTAAGTCAGTAGACCTTGGCATGGGGGGTATCAACTTGACTCTTTTGCAAAGATGCCTGTTTCCCCTAGGACATATGGAAATCCTTCACAGGAGATGAAACCATCATCTTTAACAATGACACTATTTGACAAGTTTGTTGAATCCTCAGTACCAATACAAGATGAAAAAGAGGAAGTAGTTGTTCAAGATTGGATATACAGAGAGGAGAAATACCAGCACAATGAAAATTTTTCCCCCTCTCCTAAGTCCTATGGGAGAGGATATACTTTTGTCAAGAAGATGGGTTATCCAGGATATGGCCCTCTTAGTCACAGGTTAGATGCTAAAGCCGAACCACTCAATCATGATCTTTTTGCACGTAAGTCTAAGAAACCGGTTGGCCTAGGCTTTATGAACAACAATAAATGCACTGTCCCCATTTATGATAGGCGGGATAGTAAAGATGACACAGAATATGTACCATATTTGACCAATCAACAAGACATAACATATGATTGGGTACCTTGAACAAATCTCCTTTGGGAAGATTCAAGAGATTTAATAATTGATAGTCCTCCTATCTCATTTGCAATAGATAGTGACTATATGAATGCAAGATTGACTATGGATAGTGTCTCCATCCTAGCTACAACGGATGGTGATAATTCAGATAATTTTGTGATTGAGCAAATTGCTAGAGGAGAAGAGCCTCTTCCAAATCTTGAGGCTTCTACATCACGAGGCTCCAACAATAATTCAAAAATAGACTCTCATGAGTTTGAATGGGATTCACTCTTAGATGCAACAGTTGACTTGGATATGGATGTTGTCCAAGCTTATAGTTCTCAACCTGATGTAACTAACGAGTCATGTGTTAGATTAGAAGATTGGAACCCACATGTTACATTAGTAGACGATTCTTCGCTTGCTAGGATAAATTCTGATTTAGACACTTTAGAGGGAAACTTGACAGATTCCAATTCTACAGTCACCAGAGATGACACCACCTATATCCTTACTTGAACCGGTCATCAACCTACCCCTTGTTCACCCCAGCCTTATTGATTGGTCTCAACGTTACCAAGAGCCTCAACTCTTGACATTTCACAATGACTATGAGATCACCTGCTATCTAAATGCCATTGAACCTGTAGTCTCTTCCACCAGTGAACCGGCTACCAGTATGACAGAACCTGACATCAAGTACCTTAGTCACAAGATAAAAAGAAAAGAAAAAAAGAATAATAGTTCTGATGGCGAAAACCACTATGTGGCGGTGTCAGAACCAAAAAAGGTAAAAATAAAAGATGTATCCAAAGGTGAAAACCTCCCAGAGGCACCTACGAATGAGGTACTTGATAGTCTCCCAAGCTATTTCTAGGATAGATCATTAGTATTGGTTGAACCTACAGAAGCTGTTAATTTGGGCACAGAGGAAGTTCCAAAAATTGTACACTTGGCTAAATCTTTATCACCTGAAGAAAAGAAAGCCTATACTGAGTTCCTCCAAAAGAAGGAAATTAACTTTGCATGGACATACTCAGACATGCCAGGGTTGGACACTAATCTCATTATGCATCATTTGTCCATAGCTCTAGGTGTGAAACCAGTCAAACAGAAGTTGAGAAAAATGCCCCCTCATATAGCTCTTTTAGTGAAAGCTGAATTAGAAAAGCTCCTTGGTGCAGGATTCATTAGAGCCATAGACTATGCTGACTAGATTTCCAACATTGTACCTATTTCTAAGCTTGTGAAAATTAAAACCATTGAATCTGCCACGGACTTTAGAGATCTTGAGCATGCCCAAAGGATGATTTTCCACTTCCTAACATAGACATGATAGTGGACATGACAGTGGGATATGAGATCTATTCTTTGATGGATGGTTTTTCTGGGTATAATCAGATCAAGATAGCTCCTGAGGATCAAGAAAAGACTGCATTCACATGTGCCTGGGGTACTTATTGTTGGAATGTCATGGCCTTTGGATTGAAAAATGTAGGAGCTACTTACCAAAGAGCTATGACAACCATCTTCCATGACATGATGCATAAGAATATGGAAGATTTTGTGGATGACACCCTGGCTAAGTCTAAGAGAAGAGGAACACATTTGGCTAATTTAGAAGTGATTCTAGATTGCATGGAACAATTTCAACTAAGATTAAACCCAAAAAAGTGTGCATTTGGTGTTACTTATGGCAAATTATTGGGATTCATCATTTCAGCTAAAGGAATAGAAGTGGACCCTGAAAAGGTTCAAGCCATTATAAACATGCCACCTCCCAAAAATTTCAGCCAAATGAGGAGTCTTCAAGGGTGCCTTCAATCCATAAGGAGGTTTATTTCACAATTGGCAGATAGAGCACAACCTTTCAACAAAAAATTGCATAAAGGTGTTCAATGTGTCTAGAATGAGGATTGCCAAAAGAGCATGGATCAAATTAAAGAATACTTGGCAAATCCTCCCATTTTAATGCCTCCCATTCCAGGAAAACCTCTCATTTTATGTCTCAGCTACTGAATCTTCACTAGGGGCATTGTTGGCTCAATTAGATGAAACGAGGAAAAGAAAGGGCCATATATTATATTAATTAGCACTCTTGTTTCTTATGAGGTTAATTGCCACTAGTATTGAAAAAGCTTGCCTGCAGCAGTAGTGTTTGCTTCTCCAAAAATTGTGACACTATAATATACAAACACTACACCTCATAGAAAAATTGATCCTCTCAAATGCTTACTTTCGGTAAAGCTTCTAAATTTAGACTTGCTAAATGGATGATGATTCTTTGAATTAGACATAAGAGTATATTGGTATAAAGCAATCAAAGAGAGCCAAGCTATTAGAGGATCAACTGGCTAATTTCCTATTCAAGATAATATGCCCATTCAAGTCTAACTTTCCCGGATGAGCATCTTATGTACATGAAGAAAGATCAAAACTATTCTTTGATGGTTCTGCATGCAAAATGGTTCTGGAGCTGGTGTGTTGTTTGTTTCTCCTCATGGGTATACTATTCCTAAATCTTACAAGTTACTCTTTCCATGCACAAACAACATAGCTGAGTATGAGGCTTTGACAAATGGACTAAAAATGGCCATAGAGTGGAATATCACATAACTACATATCTATGGGGATTCTCAGCTGATCATCAACCAAGTCAATGAACAATACCAAACAAAATATGACAAGTTGGTACCTTACAAAAAAATGGTTGATTCATTAAGACGGTATTTTACTTTTGTCACCTTTCAGCAAATCCCTAGGGCTGAGAACAAAGCAGCTGATGCTATGGCCACCCTTGCTTCACTTCTTCAGTTAGAGGAACATGAGTCCAGATATGAATTTCTGGTGGAAGAGCTACGATATCCCATATTTGACTCACCTGAAAGCCATATCATTTGTACCCTTGTCAATCATGAATCCTCCCGCTATGGTGCTATTTACTCATATCTTCGTGATGGCATCATCCCCGATACATTTAACCGATCTGAAAGAAGAAACCTTATCCGCAACGCCTCTCGCCATTCCCTCATCTCTGGTGATTTGTATAGGAGGGTCTAGATGGAACACTTCTTAGGTGCTTAGAAAGGAGGAGTCGATCAAAGCTAGTTGACATCCACGAGGCATATGTGGAGGACATTCTAATGGTCTTTCCATGTGGCTAGAAAGGTTGCTTGGTGGGTACTATTAGCTCTGATCTGAGATAGATCACATTAGCATTTGCTAGAATCTTGTGAAAAATGTCGGAAATATGGACACGATACATGCTCCGTGAGGAGCTAGTTCCTTCTATATCTCAGCCATTTCAGTGTTTGACTGTATTGGGCAGATTCATCCCAGCTCATTCGGTGGGCATAAGTTCATTATCAGCACTCTTACGGCTACTTCACAAAAGGAAATGGGTGAAAGTTGTTCCACTTTCCTATTGCCTCGGGCAAGGCCGATTATCTTTATTTATTTTAAACCATATGATGCATGCGATATGGAGTACCATCTGAGATCATCACTGACAATGGAGGTCAGTTCAAAAACAAGGACCTTAAAGAACTTTGCCAAAGATTCAAGATAAAGCAACATTGGTCCTCCATTTACTTCCCACAAGGAAATGGTCAGGCAGAGGCTTCAAACAAAACCATTCTAAAGATTTTGCACAGAATAGTTCATAAGAATGGTAGAGACTGGAACCTATAGATAAATCCAGCCCTGTGGGCCTATAGAATGAGTATTCGTACTCCAACTGGGGCTACTCCTTTCGCCCTCACATACGACACTGAAGCAGTGTTACCTTTAGAGGTTGAGATTCCATCACTTCGGGTCTCTCTCAAAGGTCTAGTTACAGATGAAGACTATCACGCCATGAGATTGCAAGAATTGGAACTTCTTGATGAGAAGCGTAAAGCATCATTTGACCATATGAGGGTCTATCAAAAGCGGATGTCCAAAGCCTTCAACAAAAAGGTTCGCCCTAGAGAATTCCAAGTAGGAGATCTTGTCCTGCGAGAGAATCCTAAGAACCAATAGAATCGAGAACAGAAGGGAAAATTCGAACCTAATTGGCTTGGACCCTACATCATCACAACAGCTTTTGGCACAGGTGCCTATCTACTATCTACTGAAGAGGGGGAGCAGCTCCCTGAGCCTATCAATGTTTTGCACCTGAAGAAGTTCTATCCTTGATGCCCGTTCTGACTGGGGGCATCCTTTATATATAATTATGACCCTGAAAAAAAGTTCCAAAAAAATTGATATGCCAATCTTTGAGAAAAATTACAAAAAAAATTTGATATATTATAAAGAATCAAAATTCAAATATGATCTTTGAAAAATACAAAAAAATTCAAAAATTCAAAAAGTGCCTTGGTGAAAACCTGGAAACAGGCGCCTTGGTAGCAAAAATACAAAAAATAAAAATAAAAATATAAAAAGTCCTAAAAAAAAAAAATTCTTTCGAGTGGTGAAAACCTGGAAACAGGCGCTACTTGAGGCCTTTACATCCCTATTTCTTAGCATGCATCCTCGACACTTAGCCTTTCTCCATCATGCCTTGTCCTTATTGCCTTGGTTTGGAATTGGTCTTTGTCTTTGTCTAGGGACATCACTGTGTTAGCTTTGGTCTCTTGGATATGCTTGTCTTTAGGACACCTCGCAAACGGTGTTTTTCAACACTAACCCAACTGTGTTTTTCAACACAACCCCTGACATCGTGTGTTTTTCAACACTTATCAGTTTGGTCTTATCCAGTTCGGTCATGTGATCTTACCTACTTGCAAGCATTCGATCCTTATCCTCGGAACTCAATGTCAGTTTACACACTTAATTTTTTTTTAATTGCAACACTTAATGCTTGAGATATGCCATGATCTTTTCTTTTCTTTGTGTGCTGACTGATATTGATTTTTGTTGAGTGTCCTTGTCTAATAAGTCTCTCCGTGATGCATAGCTAGAGGACTTGGGGCATGGGGCATGTTTTTATTTGCTTTCTGCTTGTGGGTGTTGTCTTGAACCTCTTTAGTGTCTCTTGTTGTCTCCTTGACACACTTAAGAGATTTATGGCATCATCCTTGAATGTTTTTGCACAACCATTCTCATGGTAATCCTGGCATTTATGTCTTGATGGGAGCATGGTTTTGCTACATTAAATTGGGTAAGCTAACATTGTAGTCATCTTGACCTTCATGTCTTTGATGCTCATGTTAGAATCTTTCCACATTCCAAGTTGATATAAATCACATTCATATCTTCATAGTTGCGTTTGTGACTAGTGATGATTGTGTGATTGTCCGATGTCCGGTAATAATGGCCCAATGATGAGAATAAGTTCTCTTACATTCTCTAATGAATGATGAACACACAAAAACCTATGTTACCCTATTGCAAGTACACCTTTGCATTTTCATGTAGCTTGCATTATTTAGACTTCATGTTAATTTGCACTTTTAGGCTGTATTATGGGTTTGAGAGGGTTTCCTTCATCTTTCTTGTGGATTTTTCATCAAGCTGTGATCACGTTCTTCATTTCCTTATCAACTGCTTTTCGTGATCTCAATGAAATTCCCTATCTTAAGCAGTTGATTGATTTTGGTCATCCTCTTTATTAGAGGCAGATTCTCTTCCTTCTCTCCATTTTCTTTCCATTTCTTCAAACTTCTATCTTCCATTGATTTCACCCACTTCTTTTCTAATTCAACCTTAGGGCATAATTTTCTTCGATCTACCTAGGTTACGTGATTCTTATATTTTTTCATCTTACATCAAAGAACCTTATCTTTTGTTGATTTGATCAAATTTTTAATTTATTATTTCTCCTCTATCTCATTTCGATTTCGATCACGAGGGGGCAGTACCTATCAAACTTCAATCCCTGATTCAGCTTTATCAATTTATCAATTGCTTCTCTTGGGGCAACCTTGCTTGAGATTCTTATCTCTCACTTTGGATATGATCCCGAATTGACCTCATGTTCAAAGGCCTTTTGTTTATGTTTGTCGAGATGTGATCCCAAGTCGACCTCACATCTGAGTTGTTTTGTGATCCCAAATCGATCTCACATTACGCTAAGATTCTTTGTGCATGTGATCGATGCGACCTCACATTAGTCAAAGAGGGCAAATGTATGCAACCTAAAATGGTCACCTAGACTTTGGGCCCCATTTTATTTAATTTATCAACATCAACTTTTGAATCAATGATTGTCGCATTTTCAAATCAAGATTTCTTAATCCAATTCATAACTATTTCAAATGTTTCGAATTTTTTCCTAATGTTTTGAATGCTTCATTAATTTTATTTAATCCAAAAGTAAATCCTTTTAATAAATAAAATAATGTTATTTAATTGGAAGTTAATATTACTTAAATAAAATGATGCTATTTAATTAAATCTATTTTTTAATTAAATTATTTTATTTTATTAATATTCATTTCTAAGAATTACATAATCTTATTTTATTTTATTAAAAGAGATATTATCATCTTAAATTAAATAAAATAAATGAAATATCCTCTCAAGAATATCTTGTGATGAAAAAAAAGGAAACAAATAAGTTAAAAGGGAAATAAACTAAAAAAAGAATTTCAATCAAGATTTGTTTCTATTTTTCTATTTATCCCACATTGCTTCTGAATTTGCCTTCAATTCCACTTTTGCCTATAAAATGAGCCCTCTCATTCTCATTTCAAAAATCACGAATTTTTACATCAGACTTATGCTACAAATTTTCTTGAATTTTATCATTTGAGATTACACATTAGTTTGATTTTATAAGCATCTTAGTTTTAGAGCATATAGTTTAATATTACATTTTAGCTTAATCTTCATAGTAGATTAATTTGCAAAGTAATTCATTTATGGAATTGCATGTAGATCAATTTTATTTCAATAAATTAGTTTTGTTTATTACATTTTACAGTCATTTAGATTAGTTTTCATTGTTGCATTGCAAGAACAGGATTCATGGAGATTGGCATTCTTGCTTCTCCTCTTTGAATCTCTCGTTCCGAGACTGTATTTGCAGGGGTAATTGGGTCAATCTGAGGGCCACAATATCAATCCCTACTCTTCTCGGATAGAGAGCTGTGAATTGATTTGCAAGGACTCATTATTGAGTATCCTTGCATGCAAGGATTCACAGAAGTATAACATATTTTCAGTTATACAGGAGGGAGAGGGGGAGAAGAAGAAGATAATGGAGAGAGGGAGAGATAGCTCAATATATATAGAGGGAGAGGGAGAGACATAGAAAGGGGGTGATATAGAGAGATAAAGGGGGATGGTGAAAGAGATAGAGTGATCGTGATAGAGGTAGAGAAAGATATGGATAGAAAGAGATAGAGAGAGGAGTGAGAGGGAGATAAAAAGAGAAATAGAGATAGAGATATAAAGTAGGGGAGATGGAGTGAATGAGAGAGAAAGGGGGGAGAGGGAGAGATAGTTCAATAGATAGAGGGGGGAAGAGGGAGTGACATAGATAGTGGGAGATATAGAGAGATAGAAAGCGATAGGGAGAGATATATCAATCACCCTCCCTATATCTCTATCTATTCATTCTTATCTCTTTATCTCTCTACCTCTCTCCATCTCTTTGTCTCCCTTTCTATTTGTATGTTTTTCATTATCTCCCTCTCTCTCTATATTTTTTCCCCTCTATTTATCTTTATCTCCCTATCTCTTTATGCGACTTTATCTCTATCTATGTATCTCTCCTCTTTTCTCTCTTTTTCTTTATCTATTTTTCTCTATCTACCTCACTATCTCTACCTTTCTTTGTCCCTCTTTATTCCTATATATCTCTACACATCTCTCTATATCTCTATCTCCATCTTTATCTCTCTATTTCTATTTATCTCTATCTCTATCTTCGTTTCTCTCTCTTCTCTCTTTTTTTTCTCTATATCCCTCTTTTTATCCCTTTATTTCTATCTTTTCTCCTCCTTTGTCTCATTTTGCTTCCTCTCTCTCGCTCTCTTTCTCTTTTTTCTCTCTCCACCTATCTATATCTTATCTTTATCTCCCTCTCCCTTTTCTCTTCCTTTTTCTTTATCTCTTTCTCTCTCCATTTCTTTGTCTCCTTAAGTGTGCAATAGGTACATAGAAGAGGTCTTAAAGGATAATTATCATATCTTTAATAAAATGACATGCTACCTTGAGCATAACTCCCCAAGGACACATGCCATCCTTGGATTGTTGACATGAAACAACCAATCAAAATCTAGTTTCTCTTTTTCCTCTCTCTCTTTTCCTTTGTATCCCTTATATTTCTCTCTCATGCTCTCTCTCTCTCTCCCTATCTAAGTTCATCTCTTTCTCTCATTAACTGTGTAGAATATTAAAACCTAAATGGCAATAATTTTCATTATGGCTTTCTTATTTATTTGTGAATAAATTTGGTTCAATGCTCACCACCTTCGATTTTTCTTTGAAGGAAGTTGAGTTGGGACATTACTTGAGCTACAATGGGGATTATCTATTTCTTTTATTTAAGAGACTTCCCTCTTGTCTTCTCAAGATTTTTGGGTGTCTCAATGAAATCTCAAATGATTTTTCAAGGAGAACCTCCATCCATTTCTCCATCTTGTCAATATTTCACATACATTTCCTTATGCTTTCAACATGAATCTTCATCTTCATAATTTCTCTTGATAAGAGTCTTCTAACTTTGGGGTGCCCCCTTTTCATCATCATGTTGAGTCATGGTTCCTATTACTTGTTAAATTTTGCATCCTTGTGGATACCTCCTATTGTAAGAGAATAAAGTCACCTTTGCCTATAGCTCTTGTTGATCTTGTCAAAGGAATAAACCTTAAAATATGACCATAGCATAAATTTTAAATTTTGTACAAATAAAGGACTATTGGAAAGCTATGTCACAACTATATGATTTGTAATTAGACCAATTTTACCAATTCTAACCTTTTTTGCATGGACCTTAATTGAATTATGATTGAAATTAATCAAGTTACACCTATAATCAAATTATTTACTTAAGAAAATGCCATATGTAAAAATTGAAGTGACTGCAAGAGTGTTGGAATTCTAAGATTGTTGTACTATGTAAATTTAGCATGATTTGTTTCACTTGTTTCAAAATTGTTTATTGTAAATTTGATCGTTATCAAATCTACACATTTTAGTTTTTTGCAAGGTCCAAATTCAACAACCATGAACTTGCCTAATTTATTATTTTTCATAATTGAGAGTAGGTAAGGGTTTCGTAATGATCTAAACCATTATTATAGTCTCCATTATAGCTCTCTCCTAACTTTATTTCGATATATGTTGACCATTATCTCTTACAATTAAGTGTGGACTATACATTTACATTTCATGCTCATGTTCCTTATCCCTATTAATGTTATTTGATCTAACCTTAATCCATTTTAATAGATCTCTTAAAAAATCA
Organism: Sequoia sempervirens; assembly: GCA_007258455.2. Classification (NCBI taxonomy): domain Eukaryota; kingdom Viridiplantae; phylum Streptophyta; class Pinopsida; order Cupressales; family Cupressaceae; genus Sequoia; species Sequoia sempervirens. The sequence continues at coordinate 12,522 of VDFB02327424.1, forward strand.
ACTATAATGACCACTACTAATAGTTAGTGATGTGCAATATTTCATGCTCATGTTCCTCATCTCTATTAATGTTATTTGACCTAAGCTTAATCTATTTTAATAGATCTCTTAAAAAATCAACTATAATGACCACTACTAATAGTGATGTGCAATATTTCATGCTCATGTTCCTCATCTCTATTAATGTTATTTGACCTAAGCTTAATCCATTTTAATAGATCTCTTAAAAAAAAAATCAACTATAATGACCACTACTAATAGTGATGTACAATATTTTACCACACAACTTACAAGATATAATCTCTTTGTATTAGCTCTAACCTAAATTCATTTTCCATGGTCAATAAATGCTTCCTTGACCTTTAATTAAGGTGATACTCTAACATGATACTCTAAAACCTTCGTCGAAACCTTATTTTTAAACTCTCTCACAAAATAAAAATAAACAAACAATAAAAAAATAAATAAAAACAAAACAATTAATTATAAACAAATATATAAAACTGAACAATTAATTATAAACAAATATATATAATACAGTTATATTTGCTATACACGTAATCATTACACCTATATTAAAAAAACCTATCATAAAAAAAAATGTATTATAAAAATTACAGACAGCCTGTGAAAATTAGAAATTAAATGGTGGAAGATTGGAAGATTTAAAACAGCCTGTGAATATAGACCGGCAAATTGTAAACCGTATGAATCGCCACCGGAGAAAGAAATAGTCGGTCAATTTTATACCGCAAAGAATTTGAGCAGTGCAAATTTTCAACTATACGAATCACCATCAATTCTATAAAAAAAATGTTAAAAATCATGTAAACGATTCGTCAGTTTCAGAAATTTAAAACAGATTTATTCCACACTTCTATTAAACACAAAGATTTACATTGCAAAAACCGAGATTTACAGTCACCGGAAAAACAGAGATTTACAGAGACGTCCGTTACGTTAAAACCTACACAAACTACTGAAAATCTATACAGAAAACAGAGAACAGTGTAAGCTAATCATTTCTGCCACTTAAACCACCCTTGCGGCCCATCTCCTGGTATCCTTCATGCCCCAGCTGTTGCTTACGCGCCTCTCCTCCCTTTTTCCCCAATTCTTGATAACCCTCATGCCCCAGCTGCTCTTTGCGGGTTTCTCCCCCTATGTGACCAAGCTCTTGGTAGCCTTCATGCCCAAGCCGCTCCTTGCGAGCCTCTCCCCCCTTGTGCCCAAGCTCCTGGTAACCCTCATGTCCCAGCTGCTCCTTGCGAGTCTCCACCCCCTTGTGCCGACCTGCAACACAAATAAAACTATTAATGTGACTCGAACCTGTGATCAATCAAACATCATATTGAAAATATGACGACTGGATAAAAATATTACCGTCTGCAAGACGTTCCTGAGCATCCAAGCTCTTGCCTCCTGCGCCCCCAGGCACCACAGTCTCTCCAGCCCTAGCCTTCTCGTCCAGCTCCTGTTGAGATGCCATCTTCTTATGTTGTTATGCTTTGAAAAGGCTAATCAAACATCAACCGTTACCGAATTAGGGCAGATTTGCTTAATCTCCGGCTAGTTCTGTGGAGAAGGCTTTATAGCTTTCCGGTGATGCTTCGTGGCAATGTACAGTTCTGGTACATAGCCACGACAACCATATCTGCCTGGTATGTGCATTCATCTCCATTGTCCACGATCTACCATTTCCAGAACTTCATTTACAGCCACATTACAGGGTGTCGGTTCTGCTTCAATCCAAAACAAATCCGAAGACTCATTTATCGATAAATCTCAGACATCTGTAAGTTGTAAATTGTTATCCGTTTTAAAATAGGAATTTTTTTATCTTTTAAAAAAAATCAAACCGGCGAATGTTTAACAGAGCCTGTTTGTACGGAGAACGAGGAGTTCAAACTTTGTTCGAAGTTTTGGCAGACTGTACGCAACTGTTTTTCAAGGCGACAAGAAAGGTTCGTTATTCATATTAACAAGAAAGAAAATTAATTTTTTTAAAGCTATTGAATTTAGCTTTTATTATTAATATTTAAATAAATTTAATATATTTTCAAATATATTATAAAAGTAATTTAAGCGTTTAAAAATATAGTTTTATGTGTAAGTAGTCATGTAAGTGTTTAAAAAAATAGCTTTATGTGTAAGTTATGATTTTTTTCTTATAAAAGTAATATTAGTCTTTGAAAATATCTTTATGGATAAGTTTTAATTTTTTTTTTGTGTTTAAAAATATAACTTTATGTGTAAGTTATGAAGATATATATTTTTAAGTAATCTAAGTGTTTAAAAAAATAATTTAATGTGTAAATTCAAATTATTATTTTTATAAAAGTAATGCAAGTGTTTAAAAAAATATAACTTATTGTGTAAGTTAAGAATTATTCACTAACTACTTTAAGCATTCATATTAACAAGAAAGAAAATTAAAAATTTCAAGCTATTGAATGTAACTTGTATGACTAATATTTAAACAAATTTAATATATTTTTAAATATATTATAAAAGTAATGTAAGTGTTTAAAAAATATAACTTTATGTGTAAGTTATGATTTATTTTTGTTTAAAGTAATGCAAGTGTTTAAAAAATATAACTTTATGTGTAAGTTATGAATTGTTATTTTTATAAAAGTAATGTAAGTGCTTAAAATATATAACTTAATGTATAAGTTATAATTTTTTATTTGTTAATTTTTTTTATCTATAAAAGGAATGTAAGTGTTTAAATAATATAATTTAATGTGTAAGTTATGAAGTATTATTTTTATAGAAGTAATGTAAGCTTGTAAAAAATATAACTTATTATTTTATAGAAGTAATGTAAGTGCTTTAAAAATATAATTTAATGTGTAAGTTATGATTTTTTTTTTTTAGTTTAAAATTCTTTCTATCAAGTATTTTAAAAATGACTTTCTATTATGTGAAACAAAAATTGTAACTTTTATAGATATAACAAATTTGAAAAGAAAGATTAAGTTTGTCTATGTAATTCCAAGTTGTGAACATAGTGAATGCATTGGCTTAAAGTGCCCAAGTTACTAGTCCTCTCCCCCTATATTAATATACAAATAATTCAATAATTTTATAAAGGTGTGAGAGGGAAAATAGCAAGAAATCTAGTTTAGAAAGGAGAAATTGTCTTGGCACTTAAATGATATCCTCATATAGATTAGAAAAAATATCTAGATGACAAAAACTTTACCAAAAGATATGCTTTCTATCCTCATTAATGTCTAATTTTAAGTGCAATGAGAACCAAACTATTATTACCTCATCCACTCTAGAGGCAAATTACACAACTACTAATGAGGTAGCTAAAGAGATTACATAGTTAAAATATATTCCCTTCACAATTGCATTAATTTCATACAACAGAATTTATTCTATTGTACCAACAAGAGTGCCATTCCACTTGCTAAAATCTAGTATTTCATTCCAATACCAAGCATATTGAACATTATCATCATATCAAACATGTTATGCAACAACATGGGCTTCAACTTGAATATTGCAAGATAAAAAATTAACTTGGGGCTACCTTCACCAAGGCCTTAAGTGGGGCCTAGTATATTTATCATAAAGGTTTTTCAAGTTTACAAATGAATCTATACAAGGTTTCAATGATTTTCATTTAGAGGAAGTTGTAAAAGTTAACTATTACATATAATAACTATGTGATTTATTTATTTTTGTCTTATGAGAGTTACATGGAGTCATTAGATACTATTACATGTTTGAGTCATCTTATGTAACCCATAATATTAGGGAGAATGTTTAAATATTTTTTTATTATGTACCACCCAAAATTATTCACATGCACCAATCAAATATCAAACTTACATATTATTTATTTCATAAATACAAACAACTAATTCCATATTTTGATATATATTACATAAAAAATATAAAGAAACTCTAAATGACTAATAATGGCTAGCGAAGGAGGAGGCGAGAATAGGAGTTGTTTTAGGAGTTTGAATTCCTCTGATGTAGATGGTGAGGATGGTGAGGATCCTGATGATGAGGATGATGCTAAGGGTTGGGTGTTAGCGGCTAGGTTGCGACTGACTATGGTTTGGGTGTTGGGGGATGGGTTGTGATTGGTTGTGGTTTGGGCATTGGTGGTTGGGTTGCAGTCGTTTCTGCTTGATGTATGTTGGGAGTGGGTGTGTCTTGTGAGGCTCTGGTTCTTTACAGATGTGGCTCAAGGTAATGGCTTACTTTAGACTTTGACCAGCGTGTTAGAGGTGTGGTTGTGCTTTCTGGTTTGGCCTTCACCTTGTTTCTTCCCTGTAAGGGTTCACCTTGCCTTACTTGGATTGCTCTACTTGGCTTGGATCTTGACGATGAGGATGATGTTGAGGGTTGTGTGTTGGCGACTGGGTTATGATTGGTTGAGGTTTGGTCGTTGGGGGTTGGGTTGCGACTGGCTATGGTTTGGGCACTAGTAGTTGGGTTGCGGCCATTTTTGGTTGTTGTGTGTTGGGAGCAGGTGTGTCTTGTGAGGCTCTGGTTCTTTATAGGATGTGGCTTAGGGTTATGGCTTACTTTGACTCTGATCGACATGTTAGAGGTGTGGTTGTGTTTTCTAGTTTGGCCTTCACCATGTTTCTTCCCTACTTGGGTTCCTCTTTCCTTACTTGGCTCACTCTGCTTGCTTTTGTTTTGGTGCTTCCTTCTGGACACCCTTGCTCTTCGTGCTTGATGGTGGAGGTCTATGGTTTTCCTCTGGTAGCGTGGTTTGTGGTTAAAATTATTGGCATCTTTTAGACCCTAACTAGCATGTAGGGTTGGAAGTTGCTCTTCATAATCTTTCCTGCTACCCACTCTCTCTGCTAGGGGGATTTCCTTGCCTTTCCCTGCTTCTTTCTAGTTCCTTTGGCTCTTTTTAAGTGCTTGATGTTTTGTTGGGTAGTGTGGTTTCTCTTCTTTGGGTCTTGCTTCATAGTAGTGATGCTTCTATTTTTAGCTCCTGTGGGGAGTGTTTCTCTTGGTGTTGGATGCTTGGGGTGGCCTTGGTGGAGTGGTTCTCAACCCTCCTCATTTTTTTACTAGTTTTGTTTCTTAGAAGGTTGTTGTGGTTGGTGGATGTGGTTGATGCGATGGTTCTTCTGGGTGGTTTTCTCTCAAATTGCTAGTCTCTTGTGTTGAGCTCTGTGCTCTCCCCCTTTTGGGTCATAAAGTTCATTTTTCAGGATGGGGGTGTGTTTATTTTGACTACTGTGCTACTTCAAATGTTCTGGGTTTTGGCTCAGATGTTTCTTCCTTCGTGGCTATTGGTTTTGGAGAGCTCTACTTTTTCTTCTTTGTTTCAGTTTATTAACTTGCCAAAGGATGCTATGGTGCTCTTTTCTATGGGTGTAGCTTATTCCCTTTAGTTTTTCAGCTATGGTCTTCTTTGGAGGTGGATCCCTCTTCTTTTGAGGTGGAGAGGTGGGTTGTGAATCTAGTGGGAAGTTCTATTTTTTGTGGTTTAGGGACTTATTTCATCCTCTCCTATTAAGGGGAGCCCCTTCCTATTAAGGTGGAGGTTAGGTTGGTGTTGTGGGTTGATTAGTGTTGTGTGGTTGTTGTGGCTCTTCAATTTTTTACTCTGATTCCTAACTCTCCTATTGAGCTGGGGAGTTTGGTTTTGTTGGTTGGTGTTGATAAGTGTTGTGTTGTAGTCTAGATGATACAGGTTGATGGTTACCTGGACGTTTCGAGAAGTGCATTGTTGGTTGGTGCTAATAAGTGTTATGTTGTGGTATGGCTATTTCAAGCTAATGGTTACCTGGACATTTTAGGTAGTTCTTGGATGCAAGGTTCCGTGTAGTTCGTTGGTTTTGGTTTAAGGATCCCATTAAAACCTTTTCTATTTTGTGTAAATTTGTGTACTCATGTTGGTCTTTTGATAATCTGCTTCTGGTTTGCTACCAGTTGTCTTTGTTCTATGCTTTTGTAGCTTGGTCTTTTTGTGTGGGTTTCAAGTCCCCATCAAAAATTTCTTGTTAATGGTTTCAGGTCCATTCAAAACCTATTGTTAGTGGTTTTAGGTCCATTCAAAATTTTTTTTTCCCCCTTAATTAGAACTCTAGATGACTATTAAATCTTTATCATCTCAAATTATATTCTCTATAATACATGTCTTTGATTAAATTATTTTTTATGCATCCTAGAAGCGAGCAAAGAGGTCACAACCATTCTAACTTTTATGCAAGAAGGACCCACCCTCGTTAGCCATAGTTTGTATATATAGAAACTCAATTTTTAGATCTCTACATGTAAAACAAAAGGTGAATATATATTAAGCTAAGATAGGTTTTAAAGAGGTGTTACTATGAGATTAAGAATGTAGACCTTTGCTATTTCTATGAATTAGATAAGTTTACAACCAAGTGCCAATGGTACAAAATAATTATATAGGATACATAAACACATTGAGTGTATATTAAGCTAAGATAGGGTTTAGAGAGGTGTTACTATGATATTAAAAATGTAGACTAATGATATTTTTTATGAATTAGATAAGTCTACAACCAAGTTCCAATGGTACAAAATAATCATGTAGGATACATGAACCCATCATCATTTGTTGTGTCTTATGTGAGATTATATTTTTCCCTTAAACATTACACCATTAAATTATCATTTGATCTCTCTTTATTCCCACATGGTAGGTCAATGGAAAAAATATGTGTCAATTGGACAAGATATTAAAGATGGTCATAGTCAAATAGGGTATCAATGTTATCAAGTAGAGATGACTAAGGTTTAAATAAAGGGATTAGATATTGTAAAACCAATTTATCTAGCTACTTGATTGAATCACGTGTTTCAATATAAGTTTGACAAAAATAAGCTAGCTGGGCCATTTCAAGATAATTCATGCACCTATAGCAAAGATTTAAAATGTATGCATCTTTCATGAATAATCTCCATCACATAATCACCTTATCAACTAAAGAAAAATATATTTTTGAATCTTGTTCCTCTTCTTGTAACAATGTATAGTTACACTAGATAAAAATAGAATTTACTATACTAAACATAGCATTGTCTTAGATATTTAATTATTTAATTAAATATATATAATTAAAACTCTCTTTATACATGAATTTAGTCCATTATTCTCTCCTTTTTTATGCTTAAATAAAAAAAATCCAAATATGGTGTAGTCTTGACAAGGGATTCTAATGAAAACCTACCCTAACTAGTGGCCTATAGGCTTTCCCATAATAGCATGTACCATGTGGAAGCCAAAAAACTAATCGTTTTATTAATTAAAAACCAACTCTGCACTTATAGGCTATAATTAAATAAAAATAAAGCTTAATCCCTACCACACTCAATATCGCATGCTTTAACAACTATGAATTGCAACAAGCTTATTGGTTTCACAATACAATAATAGCATGTACCATGTGGAAGGTCAACTTAGGGTAATGGGTTACTCTTATGATAAGACAATGGACAACAATGGGCTAGTACATAATAGAGAACAAATATATTCTTCTTCTTTAGCCTTTGTCAAGCCAAGGGGGCATTCCTTAAGGTTAAATGCATTAAAATTAAAGAGCAATAGCAATGTGCAAGTACACTTCAAACATAAGGGATGACCTAATGAATTAAGAGAAACCTACACATGTTTGTCATTAAACCTCAATGCTAATTTATATCACAACCCTTCTTGCAAAGTAGATATACTATTGAAGATATGAAAACTTGTATCCCCTATGATGCTTTTCTCTAAAAACTTACTTCATACACACTCGCAAGAAAAAAACAACATTACAAAGCCATGTAATAATTTTATACCTCGAACTTCCTTATGATATGTCCTTGTATATATAATAGATTTGTAAAGTTGGAGGGACAACTAATCTTAAATCTAATGTGAATGATTTTATGTTTTGTGCTTGTAAATGTGGATGTGGTGGGAGGTTAGAGTTTCTAGATTAGTGCCTTTAGAGTTTAAACATTGTGTTTCAAGCCGAGAGAACAAATATATATGGAAACCAAAATTCTTGCAACACAATACATATGAAGATAGTAAAGGAGTTGGGTTTACATTCACACACATAGTTTATGACCCAAGAGCCTTCTTCCTTCACACGACATTGCTCCATTAAGATTATCATCATAAGGAAGTTTGAGGTATAAAGTTATTACATATATTTGTAATGTTGTTTCTCTTACAAGTGTATATGGAAAACATCATAAAAGATACAAAGTTTGCATATTTGAAATTGTATGAGAAAGAAAAGTTGTGATACAAATTAACATTGAGTCTTAAATGATAGACGTGTGTAACATTGTTTGAAGGGTAGTTACACATTACTATTCATTTAAGTTCGTAGGTGGGAGGAGGAATGTACCTCAGTTTTTAGGCAGGTACTTGAAGTTGTAGATTACAGTTGGTAGCTTAATTCATGAGCAAGTACGTACCTGGGAGCAACCCTTACGATAGACCAGTGAGCCTACCCTATCTATTGATTCGATTCAGATCGTCAAACCTGAGCAGATGATTCAATGATTGCTTTCCAACCTCCAGTCAGCCATGCTCTTTATGATCACTGACAGTCATCTGTTTGAAGTCAATGAGTTAGATATGTGTATACCTGGTCGCTCACGTACCACATTGATTCTTAGCTGGCGGTTTTCTAACGTGTAGGGATTTGATTCCATGTGAATAATGGCTTCTCTGGCCAAATCCACTTTCTTGAAAAGACAAAAAGTGTAATTCACACAGGTTCATTTAGCAAATCACAAATAAATCCCCATGGGGTTTGTTCGATGAGGTAGAGATGGTTATGGAGAGAGACACTTGTTTTGTTGTGAAAGTGGTGGGAGTTTAGAGTTCTGTAGATTAGCGAAAAAAAAGTGTTTCAGGCCAAGAGAACAGGTGTATATGGAAATCAAAATTCTTGCAACACAACGTAAATGAAGATAGCAAAGGAGCTAGGTTTACATTGCCACACGTAGTTTACCATCTGGGAGCCTTCTTCGCATTGCTCCCTCAAGATTATCAGATGGAGGGCTAAGGAGCATTTAAGTTCGTAGGTGGGAGGAGGAAGGGACCTCAGTTTTAGGCCGGCACTTGAAGTTGTAGATTACAGTTGGTAGCTTAATTCATGAGCAAGTACGTACCTGGGAGCAACCCTTACGATAGACCAGTAAGCCTACCCTATCTGTTGATTAGATTCAGACCGTCAAACCCTGAGCAGATTGATTCAATGATTGCTTTCCAACTTCCAGTCAGCCATGCTCTTTATGATCACTGACAGTCATCTGTTTGAAGTCAATGAGTTAGTTGTGTGTATACCTGGTCGCTCACGTACCACATTGATTCTCAGCTGGGGGTTTTCTAACGTGTAGGGATTTAATTCCACGTGAATAATGGCTTCTCTGGCCAAATCTACTTTCTTGAAAAGACAAAAAGTGTAATTCACACAGGTTCATTTAGCAAATCACAAATAAATCCCCATGGGGTTTGTTCGATGAGGTAGAGATGGTTATGGAGAGAGACACTTGTTTTTTTGGCTCTACATGTGCCAAATATGCTATCATGACATTACGTCAAAGAAGAAACATATGATATTAGGGGAAATGTGTCAATTGCCGCCTTTGATCTAATTGCTGTTTACTCCTTGTTCACCTAACCCTCCAATAACTATTTACATTTTAGTCATTACATCGTTTTAATTATGCCAATAAAAATTTACAAATTACATCAATATATGTTCACTATTGAATGTGTAGTTGACCAAAAAAATAAAACACATTGAAAACTATTGAAAACACCTTAAATTTTTGTGGGTTTTTATTGGTTGTCTAATGGACGGGTAGTGGCAAAGTGGTAAAGATGTAGGGGACGAAGGTTATGTACCTCACAACCATGTATCTGATGATAAATCCGAAGGCTACTATCCATTTTGGGATATGTATGAACAAATGAGAGATGAACAACAATCTCAATCTGTAGGATATACTCCAATAAGATTTGTCAGAGAGTGAATATGAGGGATAATCTCCACTCGACTATCTAAATAGTCACTCCATGTAATCAAAAAGGATATTTAGATCCTTAAGAAATGAATAAAATATTGTGTTTATCAAAAACCGTGTGCTTAATCTTATGTGGAATTCTTATGTACAGTTGATAGCTCATTTTGATGTTTTCCATAAGATAGTTGATAACATGATTAAATTTAACATAGATAAACATTCAAGTAAAATACATTCTTGTGGAGATGGTGAGGACACAAACCAATCCTGGCAGAAGCCAAGAAATTTGGCATGGACCTGCAGGAGTTGAAGCTAGACTTGACCAAATCTTATTAAGGTTGAAATCCTTGAACAAGAAAGGGTAAAAGCTAGGGTTGAAAAGGAAGTCCCAAATAATGAGAATAAGGGAGAAAAATATTCTCACGAATGTGATGAAACTCATGATCATGAGAGAGATAAATCACCTTATTTATCTAAGGAAACAAGTAAGAAACGTATGGCTTTTGAACTTTCCATAGATATGAAGAAAATTACCCCACCTAAGTTTGAGGGAAGCCCTAGCGGAGATGAAGTTGAGGCTTGGCTTGTCCAAATGGAAAAGTATTTCAAAATTCAAAATTACATTGAGGTCACCAAAGCCGCATGGGGCGCAAACCAATTAGCAGGAGAATCCTCTAACTGGTGGATGAATACAAAGATGAAACTCAATATTAACTCATGGAAATTGACATGGGGTGAATTTGTTGAGATTTTTCATAAGAGGTGGTTGCCTCAACTCTATCTTGACCAGAAACTCATGGATTTCTAGAGTTTGAGAAAAGGTAATATGTTGGTCAATGAGTATTGGAAGAAGTTTACCCGACTTCTACGTTATGTTCCTATGTACCAAAAAGATGAATGCTTTCACATAAGAAAGTTTATCATGGGACTTAATAGTCAGATCAGAGGAGAGGTGGATGTGCATGGTCTAGAAACTATGGATCTCATGTATGAGAAAGAAGTTAAACAAGAGTAGAAGCTTAAAGCTATCTCCACTTGTCAGGAAAATAGAGACTGTAAGAAGGTTGCGGATGTTCAAGACAAGCCAACTCCAAAGAGGGTGGAAGTTATGCAAAATGTACCTAAGGGGAAAAAGGATCCTGTAATAGTGGAAAAGAGTCAAAAAGGGACTGAAAGAGGAATGGTTCCAATGGTGGGAATACCAACAATGCTAGTGGAAATGCTAGTAGATCTAGAGAACCCCCAAGGAAGAGATGACCGTATACTAGATGTTATACATGTGGAGGAAACCATTTTCTAGGTAATGTCCCAATAAGTCTTCTGGTAATCCACTACCTACCCAACAAGCGATGTTCCAACAAAAGATACATGCAACTATGGATGATCGCTAGGCGGAGTATCAAGTGACTCCAATTGAAACTCCAGGTATTTTTTTTGGCTTACACATTTTTGTACTTATAGATATATTAGTGCAATTGAGAATTTCATCTCACCTAAAGTAGCTAAGCAATTATCTAGAAAGGAAAGATACATGGCAACGTATTGGGATGTAGAGTATGAAAACCAGACAAGAGCAAAGGTGGAACAATGTTTGTTCCAGGCTAGGATAGAGCTACCTTGTTTCTCTACAAAAATGAACCTATATGTTGTGCCTTTAGGATCCTATGATGTTATCTTAGGTATGAATTGGCTATGTAGACATAGGGCTAAGGTAGATTTCCATGCTAAAACTATAGAATTCCTAGATGATCTTGGTAACCAAGTGAAGTTTCAAGGGATACCTAGAGAGGTCAAGATTCATCAAATCTTTGCAATGCAACTATTAAGAGCTAAGAAGAAAGGGTGCAAACTCTTTGTAGTCGATATTGAAGAACTTGAAGAGAGCCTTGAAAAATTTGGGTCACAAAAATTCCAAGAGATGGAAGAGAGTGAAATGGATGAAACTGGAATGTCAGATATGGAGAGGTACCCTATATTGAGAAAGTTTGCAGATATGTTTCCAAATGAGTTACCTAGGTTGCCACTGAAAAGGATATTTGACTTCTCTATAGATATAATTCTAAGGTTCGAACCTATTTCCAAGGTGCCATATAGAATGAAAACAATTGAGCTAATGGAGCTTAAGACACAACTTGATGAATTGTTGTCTAAGGGTTGATAAGACCTAGTGTGTCACCTTGGGGGGCACTAGTCATCTTTGTGAAAAAGAAGGATGATACTTTTCCTTTGTGCATCAATTATCGTATGCTTAACAAAGCTACGGTAAAGAACAAGTATTTGTTGCCACACATTGATGATATTTTTGATCAAATGAGGGGAGCTTCCATATTATCTAAGAAAGATCTAAGATCTAGATATCACTAGTTGAGAATTAAGGATGAAGATATCTTTAAGACTACATTCAAAACTAGATATGGACACTACGAGTTCATGATTTTACCCTTTGGTTTAACAAATGCACAGGTCTATAACATTTATGAGCCTAATGAACAATGTATTTAGGGATTGTGTAGATAAGTTTGTCTTAGTTTTTCTAGATGACATCGTGATTTATTCTAAGGATGAGGAAGATCATTGTAGACATTTAAAGATAGTCCTACAAAATTTAAGAGAACATAAGTTGTATGGTAGACTCTCTAAGTCCACCTTCTTTCAAAGGAGAGTGCATTATCTTGGGCATGCGATATTGACAAATGGAATCTCTGTAGATCCAACTAAGATCAAGGCAGTACTTCAGTGGCTAGTACCCAAGAATGTGTCTGAGGTAAGAAGTTTCAAGGGTCTAGCAGGGTATTATAGAAAGCTTGTTGCAAAATTTTCTAAGATCGCCTTTTCGATTACTTCTTTGCAGAAGAAAGGGAATAAATTCGAGTGGAATGAGAAGTGTCAAGAAGCCTTTGACCTACTCAAAGAGAAGTTGACTATTGCACCGATCTTGAAAGTACCAGATCCTAAAGGTAACTTTACTGTTATCACAAATGCATCCAGGGAAGGCTTAGGGAGTGTGTTAATGAAAGATGGGCAAGTAATTGCTTACAAATCTAGAAATTTGAAACCTTACAAGCAAAATTATGTGTCGCATGATTTGGAGTTAGTAGTTGTGGTTCATGCATTGCAAATGTGGAGGCATTACTTGTTGGGGAAACCCTTTGAGATGAGAACTAATCATCATGGGTTGAAGTATCTATTCACTCAACCTAATATGAATGATAGATAGTGAAGATGGTTGGAGTTAATAGCAGATTATGAATTCAACATCAATTATATGAAGGGAAAGGAGAATCAAGTTGTCGATGCCTTGAGTCGAAGATGTCATATTTCTTCAATAGTGACGATTCAAACTAACTTTAAAGGGCAAGTGTTGTAGAAATGCAAAGAGGATGAGTACTACTTGAAAATCAAGCAAGCACTCACTAGCAATCCGCAAGATTCTAAGTATGAAGGTTTTCATTTTGAACGTAGTGGATTACTTAGATATAAAGGGAGAATGTATGTACCTGACATAGACGAATTAAGAAATTTGGTATGGAAAGAAGTACATGAAGCATCGTACTTTGGACACCTTAGAGTGACAAAAATGATTGCAAATGTGAAGCCGTTATATTTTTGGAAAGGGATGAAAGGAGATGCTGCTAGCTTTGTAGCTAGGTGTCTTGAATGTTAAGAGGTGAAAGCAGAGCATCATCATCTTACAGGCTTGATATAGCCACATGATATACTAGAGAGGAAGTGGAAAGTCATAAGTATGGAATTTATGCAAGGGTTTCCTATGTCAAGGAATAAGCATAATTCATTCTTGTGGTAGTAGATAAGCTTACCAAAGTAGCACATTTCATACTCGAGAATCTAATTGATGGAGCACTTGTCATAGCAAGAAAATTTGTGCAGGAATTATTTAGGTTGGATGGGATTCCTAAGAAAATTATCCCAGATAGGGATGCACAAGTCACTTCTAGGTTTTGGAAAATCTTTCTTTCTGCACTAGGGACTCAACTAAATATTAGTTCAACATATCATCTAAAAATGTATGGAAAAATTGAAAGGGTGATCAAGTATTAGAAGATCTACTTAGAATGTATTGCATGGATCAGTAGTACAAGTGGGAAGACTACTTGCCTTTAATAGAGTTTGCTTATAACAATTCTTACCATTTCATGATTAAGATGGCTCCTTTCGAAGTGTTATATGGTTGAAAGTGTCAAACTCCTATAAGTTGGGATAAAATTGAGGATAGAGTGAGTCTTGGGCTAGAGATGTTGGCTGAAATGGAAGAGCAAGTTAAGATTGTTAGGCAAAGGTTGGTTGAAGCTAACAACCATCAGAAAAGCTATGTTGATGCTAATAGAGTACCCAAATTTTTTTCCATAGGTGACAAAGTGTTGTTGATAGTGAAACCTCACAAGAGCTCCATTAAATTTGGGAAATCTTCCAAGTTATCCCCGCGTTATGTAGGACCTTTTGAGATTCTAGAGGAAGTGAATCTGGTAGCTTATTTAATTACATTGCAACCTACTCTTGCTAGAATGCATAATGTCTTCCATGAGTCCTACCTCAAGAAGTATATACCAGGTTATAATCATGTGATTGATTGGACTACTTTATAGGTACAAGACCCCGAAGTGGTAACACATGAGCCGTAAAGGTGCTCGGAACACATAAGCTTCGCTTGCATAATAGGGAGGTTTTGTAGTGCAAAGTCCAGTGGAACTAGTATGCGAAAGACTCTGCCACTTGGGAGGAATATGTTGAGATTCAACAAAAGTTTCCTGATGTTTTAGATGTGTTTGAGAATACTTTAAAAACAATGTGTTGATTGTTTGCTTTGTTTTATGTTGCTACATAAAATCATTAGGCATGATGATTCACAAGGGGGTGAGTATGTTACACCCCAATTGTGTAATTACTATTTACCATTACTATGTAGGGTAAATGTGAACGCAATTTGTATTCTGATGGTGAATAAATTGTGCTATGCAATTTGTATTCTGATGGTGAATACATTGTGCTTGCACTTTGTTATCGATGCATTATGAATGAATGTTGTTTCATTTAATGTATGTGAATAAATGCATATATGTGAAATGGATAATGAATTAATATTCTAACTATGGAGATGTGTTATGTGTAATGCATATTTTGTGAATAGCTGACTGTCGTGGGCATGTGTTAGTGGATGCAGCTATATGTCCATTCCTCCAGGTAGAGGGGAAGTATCACTCAGGAGAAGATTTTGGTTAGGTAACCAGTAACATAACCTATCTAAGCTTACACACACACAGAGTAGTATGGTTGAGTCAAGTTATTGTGAGGGAAGTTGGTAAGTCATCCTTATTTTGATGTGTCAACATTAGTAAGAGTCTTGTTTATTGTTGAGTGCATAATTGGGTGATGTTTACATGTTTGGAGCTTGTGAGTTCTTCCTATATTTCTATGCTTGTATTGATGAATAGAACATATGTGGAATATGTATATCTACACATATGTGTGTCGATGATAGACCATACACATGAACATGTATATAAGGGTACATAGGTAGACATACCTATGCACGCTTACAAGGGCTCTTATACACATGGAACTATCAGATGGACCTTACAAAATGTATATGCATATGTATAAATATATCACACGTAGGTGTTTATCAATGCAATAGTAATTGTGTATGAGTATGGTGTGTAATCAAATGTGTGTGTATATATATAGTATATACATACATCCATATGTATATATGTATCAACACACATGTATGATGGCAAACGGACATGCCCATACGAATGTGTCGATATATGTATACATACGTATATATGTAGATTGAGGCATATATATATGTACATAATCGATATATATTGTTATTACTATGTGATTGTTATCTTGTGTGTATTCATTGTATATCAAATGTATACGTACTTTATTGGCATATGATATATATTTAAATATGATCAAATGCTTGGGAATCTATTAAATGCTTTGAGGCCAATTTATTAACTTAAACACAGGCTAAATATATTATACATATTGACAATGAATTGAGGTTGAATTATATGCAATATAACTCATAGTCATTAAGTCGATTTAAAGAGTAAGACTTGGTTGATGCAATTGAGATTAAATACATTTGACTTAGTAAACTGTATTTACTTGGGATGCCTTATCATGAGTGGATTAATAAAAGTAAAATGTTTATTAATAGGATAAGTTACAACAAGTCGATGAAACAGTCAAAGATAATTATGAGACAAAGTGACTTGCCATGGACTAAGTCGACTATGAGCAAGTGTTGTAAATTGAGAATAGATCGATTCAAAGGGAATAGGCTGCTTTTTTGGCACCACCTTATGAATTTTGATTGTTGTAGAAGTGTCTTTTATGAGAAATTTGAATGCCATCATTTTACCATGTGTTGGTTTGAAATGTACTTTTGTTGTTGTCAACTTAAGAAGTTGATTTGTGGCATTCCTTATTGGGTATGCTCTTTGTTTGTGTGCCACCTTTTAGCTGAGTTGAGTGAGTTGATATGCATGTTTTTTGCTATCAATTCTCATTCCTTTTTTGTAGGATCAAAATTCTTCTTGCTGTTGTATAAATAGTGGAGTTGAGCTCTCATTTGGGACGCATTCCACAAGCTTTCTATTTGCAAGTTATCTACATTATTCTATTATATTTTGAGAGAGATATTTGAGTATTTGTGAGAGTATTTTAACATATTGAGTGAACTATATTATCAACTTGATAGATAAAGGTTTATAGTGGCATTGATTGGGAGTTCAAAACTAAGCTAGTTGTTGTTTTGGAAAGCTGAGTCACAACTAGTTGGTTGGATAAACGAATGTAGGCATGGGGATAATCTTCCTTTATTTGTCTTAAGTTTTGAAAGATTATTTCATGATTGATTTAACTAGACTATTATGAATACTTTCATTTAGGGGAAAATGGTATTGCTTTGAAAAGGAAATTAGAAGCTATTTATACTATTTTGTGAAGTTCTTGTAATTACTCCATAATAGGAGGGATTGTTTGTCATAGGTATTAATATACTAGATATGATTAAACAAGGGTAGATTAAGGGTTACTCATAGCTAAGTTACTTGATTATGATAGATAGCTAGTGGGTTACTCATGGGATTGTTGTCAATTGAAGGGAGGGAACTTGTACTTTTGGTTAATGAGTAGAGATACCCTAGAGTTTGTATAAAAGGTGATAGGTTAATTCTGGTGTTAAAGATTACCCATGGGAGGGATTACCTATGCTTAGATTATAGTGGCCTTAAGTCAAAATGAGCTTAAGAAGTGTAAGTGAATAGTTGACCTTCACTCGAAGTACTAAGTGAGAACACTTTGGCCAAAGTAGTGTGATTTCCTTTGGCTCCACTATTAGTTCACCATGTCAATGTAGTGCATGCTACTTACCAAGTAGGGTTATAAATTTTAGTCATGTAGGGCACAACACTAATCTTAGTGCGGTTTTTCCTACAGGGTTACCTAACCAAACTCTTCATCGAAGGGTAGAGCCATCTATCATTTATAGATATGCGAGAGACCTCATATGAGTTTGTGGTTGGCGGAAAAGCACTTGAGTGATGCTTCTCCTCCTTAATAGGTGACATAAGACCAAGGTTTTGGAAGGCAGATTCCTAGACCATCTTATATCTATTGCTCTAAAGCTTGGTTGAGCTATGTATGTAATTGTGTACATTCTTGGAATATTGTAATATGTGAAATTATTATATTGAAATGGAATCCTTGTTGTATATTGTTATGGCATCTTTGTTCATATGTTTTCAATAAAGAAAATATTTTTTTATTGCAATGGCTTGTTACATTGTTTATTTATTGGTATAGTGAAAACTTAGGAAAAATTTACTTTAGTGAAGGGTTGGCAGGTTACAATCTCAATTGGACAAGATATTAAATATGGTCATAGTCAAATAGAGTATCAATATTATCAAGTAGAGATTACTAAGGTTAAAATAAACTTGGATTAGATATTGTACACCCATGTATCTACCTACTTTATTAAGTTACATGTTTCAATATAAATTTTGAAAAAAATAAGCTACTGGACCATTTCTAAATAATCCATGCACATATAGCAGAGATTTCAAATGAATGCATCTTTCACGATTCATAGATTATATCATTGCCCAATCTCCATTCCATAATCACCTCATCAACTAGAAAACAAATGTACTTTTGAATCCCATTCCTCTCATTGTAACAATGTATAGTTACACTAGATAAAAATAGAATTTACCATACCAAATATAACATTGTCTTAGATATTTAATTATTTAATTAAATATCTATAGTGAAAACTCTCTTTGTTAATGCTTTTGGTCCATTGTCCTCTCCTTTTTTATGATTAAATTAAAAAATCCAAATATGGTGTAGTCTAGACAAGGGAGTATAATGAAACACTACCCTAACTAGTAGCCTACAATCTTGCTCACAACATGTGGAATCCAAAAAACACTAATAATTTTATTAATTAAAAAATGATTCTACAATCATAAGAAACAATTGAATAAAAAGAAAGGTTAATCCCCACCGCACTCAATATCACATGCTCTACCAAATATAGATTGTAACAAGCTTATTGGTTTCACAATACAATAATAAACTACAAGATTAATTTATCATCTACCTCTTCACTTTATTTATTCCCTTATTTCCTCTCAATCTTAAGAGACTCCTACCATTATATTCTAGCCAACTCACCTCTACAACTAAAATATAGTTGACGACCCTCCAACATTTCGTCTATTAATTATCCTTGATTTGATCAATCTCTATAAATCATTAAACCCAAAAGATATAGGAACACACAAAGAATCAATACCAAGGTGGAGATGGTTCACCTTCCAAATGCCAATTAATTGCCACCAAACCAAGAAAGGATAATTGTTTCCACCCAAAATGACCACCTACAACATGTACAACAAGAATAAATAAATTATAGTATCCACAATAATGACTAGTCATATGGAGGAAAAAAAGATAACTACCATTGAGAAAAATCAGCTTCACCTAGAGGAAATTGAAATAAAGCATTGCCAATAAACTAGAAAGAGAACCCACATTGTCATAAGAGTGTTAAACAACTCACACAAATCACAAAATGAACCTACCCACATGGAGAAAAAAGAAAAAGAAAACATCTACCAAAGATAGAAAAATAAATATCATCCCCAAATGAATTAGTTACTAGTAAGGACAAAATAATTTTCCATCTTAAAGAAAATAAAAAGTTGTGGTAGAAGGATAAAGAACAACAACAAGGAAAAGCATCTCATGATAACCACCACATCAACATCAAAATTACCCATGATTTTTTTTTTAGTTTCCAGCTATTATTGTTAAATGAGTTGTTATGTCTATTGGTTCTTAGAGTTGCAGTTCAACAAATCCTAAAAGACAACACCGAAACCTAAGACCAAGGTTAGGTGAAGGGTTACTCTTTTGATTAGACAAGACAACAATGGGCTCTAGTACATGATAGATAAAACATATATTCTTCTTCTTTTTGCTTTGTCAAGCCAAGTGGGTGTTCCTTAAGGTTATATAAATAAAAATTAAAGAGAAATAGTAATGTGTAACTACCCTTGAAACACAAACATGCCCTAATGTATTAAGAGAATCATACACATGTCTATCGCTAAGCCTCAATGCTAATTTATATAATAACCTCTCTTTCCCATAAGAAATACAACTTAAGATATGTGAACTTGTATCCCTTGTGATGTTGTATCATAACTTACTTCATACACACTTGCAAGAGAAATGTAACATTACAAATACGTGTAATAATTTTATACCTCAAACTCTCTTATGATATGTTCTTGTATGTATAGTGGATTAATAAAGTTGGAGGGAGAACTAATCTTAAATTTGATGTGAATGATTTTATGTTTTGTGCTCTTAAATGTGGATATGGTGGGAGGTTAAGAGTTTTGTAGATTAGTGTCTTTAGAGTTAAAAAGTTGTGTTTCAAGCCAAGAGAACAAATGTATATGGAAACCAAAATTCTTGCAACACAATGTATATGAAGATAGCAAAGGAGCGGAGTTTACATTCACACATAGTTTACGATCCGAGAGCCTTCTTCCTTCATGTGACATTACCTCATTAAAATCATCGTCATAAGAGAGTTTGAAGTATAAAATTACTACATACATTTGTATGGTTATTTCTCTTACAAGTGTGTATGAAGTATTTTCTTATAAGAAAAGATCATACAGAATACAAATCTTCATATCTTAAGTTGTATACCTTATGGGAAAGAGAGGTTATGATATAAATTAGCGTTGAGACTTAATGATCTAGACATGTGTAGGATCTCTTAAACATTAGGGCATGGTTTGTGTTTCAAGGGTAGTTACACATTACTATTCATTTAAGTTCGTAGGTGGTAGGTGGACGGAGACTCTGATATTTAGGCCGGTACTTGAAGTTGTAGACTACAGTTTGCAGCTTAATTCATGAGCAAGCAAGTACATGGGAGCAAGCCTTACGATAGAGTAGTGAGCCGACCATATCTTTTGATTTGATTCAAATCGTAAAACCACCCCTCGACCAGATGATTCAATGTTTGCTTTCCAACCCCCGTCCAGCCATGCTTTTTATGATCACTAATACTGATCTGTTTGAAATCAATGAGTTAGATATGTGTCTACCAGGTCGCTCACGTACCACATTGATTCTCAGCTGGCGGTTCTCCAACGTGTAGGGATTTGGTTCCATGTGAGCAATGACTTCTCTGCCCAAGTCCACTTTCTTCAACAGACAAAAATTGTAGTTCACAGAATCAATTAGCAAATCACAAATAAATGTCCATGGGTTTGTTCGATGATCTAGATATGGTCATGGAGAGATAGACTTTTATTTTTAATCTCTACATGTGCCATCGTGACATTACAACATCAAAGAAGAAACATAATTCAAAGATCCATGGACACACAAAATCTCTATGCAATTAAATGTAATGTATAATATCAATTAGTTATGATCTAGAGGAATACAATAAGCTCGTAAAAAAATATGTATTTGAAGTTTATGGAAATATTTATGATAATGATAATTTGTTTGATTGGGAAAAAGGGTCTAAGTTCTAAATCACACTCTTCTCGATTTGGTTAGGGGTGGATAAAAAATGATCTCAAAATTCACTTGACTACAAATCTCAATGGAAGAGTCAGAATGGTGGATCAAGATTTCAATCAACTGTGTTGTGTGTAGGAAATGATCATTGGATTGATTGTTAATTGACTAGTTTTTAGGATGCAATGATCTAAATAGGTAAACTATGAAAATGCAACAAATTGTTATGGTTTCTGAGAAATTGAACAAAAAAAGACAAAAACAAAATCTAGAAAGGTAGATAGCAAACATAGAGGAATTTGGTGTGTAAATTTGAATTAGAATTAGCTGGTCTAGGGTACACCAACCCCTAGACTATCCTCCTATTTTATAAAATCAAAAAGCATAGGCTTGAATCTCTAGTCTATAGCTCCTATTCTCCCAAGGTCATTGTCAAAACTCTATCTATTGATGAGAAAATTTGGTTTCTATGGTTTGACAACTTGTAGGACTTGAATGCACAAATGAGCAATTAGCCTTTATCTTCCTCCAGTTAGCTTCAAATTTTAAAACCCGCACACATGAAAGAGGGGAAAGGGTTGTGTCGTATAGGGGTTTGCCTAAGTCAAACCCTATTTTGGTATTTCTACCTTCACAATGGCTATGATGATATGAAAAGAGAGCTTACCCTCAGTAGGGTAGAGGCTAAATGATAAAACAAGTAATGAATTGACTAATGTTACAACTCACCTCTTAGATCTGCATTCCTTGATGGACTATTCAAGTAATGTACTCATCACATTCAAGAAGAATTTGATAGCTTAATTGAGGTCTAGCAAGTGTTAGCACTCACAAAACAAATGATCACAAGCATGAACAAACTTACATATAAGTTACATGATAAATGATTGACATGATGCTTGACATAAATAGATGCTACTAAAATGTTGATAATTCTACTCTTGACCATTCAATTTGCTCAATGAATTTCCTTATGTTTCCTTAGAATTTCAAATGACAAAATGACTAGTATTTATATTCAATTCTTCTAATTTCCTAAAAATCAAAATTCGATAGTCGATAGTTGAAATTGGAAATGTAAATAATAAAATACCGACATTGACATATTCAAATTGGAGCCAAAAAGAGGTGGTCTAGGGCGCCCCATGCCCTAGACCAGACCCATTCTTTTCGAGGCCCAAAGTGTTGAGGGAAAATATTGAATGCTTATTTTTATTTCCCTTTATTTTATTTTTTGAATATGTTTATAAAACGGGTAATTAAATGCATAAATAGTCCAAGCACATAGAGGGGAGCTAAACCTAGTGTGAAATTGTCAAGGGTGAAATTTTTTGACGCTACATTTAGACCCCACTTTAGTGAGAGTAAGAAATTACATTAGACTCACACTAAAGTAAGAATAGGTCAAGAGGGGTTCAATTATCCAAAAATTGAAGAGATAGGATGACATTGAATCTAGGGGATGCCCTAGCCCCCAAATTCAAGATCCTATGGAAAAAAAAATGTAAGGAGAAAGAAACACACATGTGAAGTGCCATGCAACGTGAAAAAAATGAAGCATACACAATGAAGAAACACAACATAAAACAAATAGATATGAAACAAAACATAATGAGAACAAAATACAAAGAAAAAATAATGCAAACATAATGCAAACACAATGCAAACATGATGCAAACATGATGCAAACATGTGAAGGGAGTATGACAACCACAAACTAGTAAGCTCCACAAAATTATTACTAGGGTCCATGCCCAAGGCATTCATGAGTCATAGGCTAATAAAGTTCGATATTTGCTACGTGAACCATGAGCCAAAAGCACCACGGGATAGTGACATCTGATATTCACTAGGTGAGCTTTCTAAAAGTAGAAAATGAGAAGAACATAATGAAATGAGAGAGGGAAAATCAAGATTGTTCTTGAGTCAAAATATTGTCAATCACATTCAACTAAAAATCTATTACATTGTATTACCTTTAAAAGGCCAATATTCCCATATGAAACAAGTTACAAAAATATAAATACCAAAACCTAATTTATTTATTAAACTATTTTATTTAACTATTTATGTCATGTACTAAATTCTAACACCCCCCCTTAGTACTAACATAGAGAACAACTAGAAATTATAAGTTCCCTAAATGCTCAAAATGACTTTTCAAATACATTCACCCTAGATGACTCCAGTGTTCACAATAGACAACACCAACAATGATGGATGTGATCTGTTGTGAGCAAGCACGACACAATCTAAAGTATATGCATAAGTATGATTCTGGTATCTAGTTATCTCTAAACGCTTCTAATATTGAATTATTTTGTGCATAGTGCTTGAGATACTCATCAACTTGTACAATATTATTTATAGTTTAGGTCCTTTGTGTGTTTGAACCCAAATATTATAATAAATGTTGCTACAAAAGCTATATAACTATATTAGAAAGACTTGGATTTCTCCAATTTGGAAATGGGGAAAATTTTCTCATTTGATCGGCACAAGCATCAAAGTGAGAACAACATATACTTCATGATGTGCTAGCAACTTTTCTCTTGAAAATTTACCAATAAGTAATGCCAACAATTGTAGGACCTCTTACAGGCTCCCAACAGAGGCCAATAATGGGGAATTTACACTTGACCTAGTAGAGTGTCCAAACGTGAAATAAAAGAAATAAAATTAGGCATAGATCATGATATAATCTAATGTTTCACCTATTTCATGTGCAGCCTAGAATGTACCATCATATGGAGTCTTTGTTTCATTCAAATCCCACCTTGCCAAGTTCATCGCAACCTATCATGGGCTATGGTTCATAGCCATTTCAAATCTATGAACAACAATTAAATAAAGGTCCCTCATAGACTGATACACATCTACCAGTCACTAATATACACAAACAACACATCTAACAATTACTATGCCCAAAAAAGAACATGGAGAAGCAATGCTTGCAACAGATTGTGAATTTTATTTTATTTTTAATTTTTTTTTGTGATGATAACAACGAACACAATGGAATGTCAAACAATGGCAAGAATGAACACAATGGAGAGAAAGAGAAGAAATATATAAAACAATAGCAAGAATGGAAGAAAATAATAGTAGTTGCACGTGGTCCTCACTGGAGTGTCATTGTAAATACCGCTTTGGATAAAATCAAACAAATGGAAGGAGATCAAAGAGAGGTTCAAGAAGAAACCTGCTCTAATACCATAATGAAATAAGAGAGGGAAAATTGAGATTGCTCTCGAATCAAAATACTATTAATCACATTCAACTAAAAAACTATTACATTGTATTTCCTTTAAAAGGCCAATATTCCCATATGAAACAAGTTATGGAAATATAACTACCAAAACCTAATTTATTTATTAAACTATTTTATTTAACTATTTATGTCATGTACTAAATTCTAATATAACATAAGGGCTAGTGAGGACCAATTTTCACTAAGTGTGATCCCATGTCAACCATATCAAGAGTTATAGTCCTAATAACTCTTATAAGGCATAAAAAAAATGATCAAAATGCCAAATTAATGCATCACCAAGTACAACATGTGTGAACCAAGTGAAGCACATAATGGAATACATGCCCCCACCTTAAAGTAATTGCAAATGCCAACTATGAGAAATTTCCTTTAAGGTAGAGCAAGAGAATATATACAACATGAAAAGGTTAGGAGAGTTTTGTTGGAAAATCCTATGCCAATGGAATGTTCCCAATAAGACTAACTTATGACAAGGGGTTTCCCCCAAGAAAAAGCCACAAACCAAGACAAAATATTTCATATAAGGGATCCATGAATCTAGGGTTAGTATAGACCATTTATAATATATATATATATATATATATATAATTTGATCTTATACTTGGAATCAACATCATTCCTCAAATACTCATGGAACTATGAACACAATGGAGGAATGACACATTAAGACAACATACCAATATTTTCGAGTTATCATGGAAGAGACCTAAATGTTTCAATACCTTGCATCATCCACGAAAGGAAAAAACAAGAGCACAATGTTTATGACATAAAGAAGAATGGAGATACAAATAGACGAATGTCACAAAAAAAAAGCATTTTCTTTGTATCCTTGTGCCAACGAGAACAACAATATTCATCTAAAGAAAGATAAAAATCACACATACACACCCAACAATACATCATAGGGGATCAAATCATGTGTAAGAAAACATGTACAAATATACACATGAAGGTACTACACATACGAGCTGATCTAAAGAAAATTGTTTGCATATCAATCTTGCTCATCATTAATGGAAGGCAAACAAAATGATAAAGAGACTATATCAAGTGTTGTATAAGGAGTATCATTGGGTTCAATACATGGTGGAACACTCTCAATAGGAGGATCATCATGGTTGCTCCTATTTAAATTCATTGATTTAGAAAATATTAGAGCAAGTTCATTATGATATTATTTTTTTCTTCTTCCTCCACTATCCAAATTTATCACAATAGATTATTTATGAGCAATATGATCATGAGTAACATCATTCATATGTTCTTTCTTTATATTCTTGCACAAGTTTCAACTTTCAAAGGATTAATCAAGGTATTTCTCAACATAGGTCTATTTTCTTCCTTTGGAGGAGGAACTGAAGGGACCACTACGGGATGGGAACCTACCGTGTTCTTAGGTATATAAACTTGTTTTTCTTTTGGAGCTACAAAGTTGATTATATGGTTATCCCTTGGTCTTTTATAAGATGGAAAAGGTGGAACCATGACATACATGTTAGGTGGTCAAGGGAGGATTTCTGGTTTAGACTTAGGTTTCTCTACTATCATTGGGGTAGGATAAACATCCATTGGAGTCACAGTAGACTGAGGAACCTCGAGTAGGATATTAATAAGAGACAACTCGGCTATGCATTTAGCTTTAAAATTTTGATATGATATGAAAAAGTGATCTTCATGAGGTTTAACATGTTCAATAGGTTGACGCCAAAAATAATCCAATGAAAAATGTCCATAGGAAGCCAAAGGTTTAAACCCACTATGATAAACTGTATGTATTTCATCTTAAAATGGAAACTTTATGCACTTGTGGATAATGAATGAGACCACATTCATTGAGCATAACCATGGATAACCTAACTTCAAATGAAATTTTTTCAATATTGGGATGATGGTGAATGAATTTCCTTATGTGTCCTCAGCATTTCAAATGATAAAATGACTAGTATTTATATGCAATTCTTCTAATTTACTAAAAATAAAATGACAATAGCTAACAATTGAAATTGAAAATTCAAATAATAAAATATTGACACTGACATACTCAAATTGGAGCCAAAAAGAGGTGGTCTAGGGCATGGGGTACCCTAGACCAAACCTATTCTTTTTAGGGCCTAAAATGTCAGGGGCAAATATTGAATGCTTATTTTTATTTCCCTTTGTTTAATTTTCTAAAGATGTTTATAAAATGGGCAATTAAATGCATAATTAAGTCCAAGCACATAGAGGGGAGCTAAAGCTAGTGTAAAATTGTTAGGGGTGACAATTTTCAACACTACACAATTATACGTATTCATAAGCATTTGTGTTAATAGATTAAAAAATAAATTTGAAAGTGGATTTCAAGATTAATATTGTATTTTTTTATTGTACCCTAGGTTTATTAGAAAATTGATAACATTCTTTTGTAGGTCTTCAATAATTCTCTCCTATAACCAACTAACTAAGTTTTATTTCTTTCAAACTTCAATACATACTATCTAACTCATAGTAGAAACATGGTGTGGGCATGTGTATCTTCATTCAACTCAATTATGGCATCACTCTCACACACTTGTAGGTAGGGAAGAGTACTTGCAAGTGGAGGATAGAAACTTCTATTTTCATGTAGAAGATCTATTTGGTCACATGCTCTCAAAGACATTTTTTTCCATGCATTCATGTTTCTAATCACCCATGCCATGTTGCATCATCAACCATAAGGTTTGTACACAAATATATGCTTCTATGAGGTCTTCTTGTGCTTGTATGTGATGAATGAAAGTTGGTTAAAATTTTCACAACTAACGTAAGATGAAAATATGTAAATATAAAATATAAACCCTTTTAAACACAAAAATAATGAATATAACTCCATAAAAATATATATAGACCTTGAAAAACCTAAATTAAAATAAAACCCAACCTCCAAATCTTGAATCAATTTTATTATCAACAACACAAAGAGGGTTGTACAATAAAAATATAGGCTCAAGCATTGACCCACATAAATAAAGTATGAAAATCCATCTCAAACATCTAATAAATAGAATAAGGAGTACATGAAACTATTATAGAGTAATCAATAAACCATGAGCTAAAACCATGCAAATTGTGGCACCTGAATTCATAGTCAAAATCTAATGCCAAAGTCTCAAGGTGATTCAATGGAATAAAAGTAACACATTCCTTATTCCTATCATATGATCATCATGATTAACTCACTAACTTGGTCTCTATTATCAAATCTAACTCACCAATTTACTATGCACAAGTCATTAATGATAAGAACACTTGTAGTTCATGGTGATGAGAGAAATACCATTTTTTGTGAAGCAATAATAGGTGTAGGGTGATATGAAAATAGTGTATCCCATTTTTTGGCCTAAGTGAGACTCTCAAATCAAAAATTTTAACCAATATTCAATTTCTATTACTTATACAAAAAAAATATTAAGAATTTGAAGATGATATATGTTAATAAACATATTTCTCTCTCTCTCTCTCTCTCCCTCCCTCCCTTTCTCCCTCTCAGGTCTCTCCCTCCCTCTATCCCTCCCACCCTCTCTCTCTCTTGGCTCTCTTGCTCCCACTATCCCTCCCACCCTACCTAGACAACTCTCTCTCAATCTCTTTGTATCTTAGGTTTTTCCCTCCCAAACCCCTCTCTCTCTCAGGTCTCTCCCTCTCCTCTCAAGTCTCTATCTCCCTCTCCCCCCCTCTATTCCTCCCACCCCCTCTCTCTTGGGGTCTCTC
>VDFB02327425.1:0-69715 GCA_007258455.2 Sequoia sempervirens
TATCTACCTTGCGTCCTAGTTACTTTGTGCTTCCACCCATCCTGATCTCATATCATATCATCCTATCGATCATATCCTTCCATCCACACCCCCCATCTAGTATCTTGGTATACTTTGGTTGAGCATTGGATGAACTTCATTTTCTATCTGTCATCTTGAGCTTTTACCCTCTTCTAAGCTTGTGTCGTCAGTCTTGTCATCCTGTCAGTCCTTCACTTCCATCTAGATTCCTTCATTGTGACGATTTCCATTTAGATCTCATCCAATCATGTTGGTCTTTTTTCCTTTTTCAAACTACATTACCCCTACGCTTTCATGTAGGCAAGGTCGATCATTTGACCCACCCTCAGGGATTTGATTTTCTTTAATCTATTCGTTGTTTTCCATTTCTTGTCTCCATCATCCTCTTTTCACTTTTATCCATGGTATTTTCTTGAACTACGAGGGATCTAAGCTTTCATGTAGGCAAGACTAATCTTTGATCGGCCCCCAAGCCCCTAGGTCATTAGGGTGTGTCGGTCTTATGTATTTCATTTTGTGTATTGTGTCATGTCGTCAAGTGTGCCCTTGTCTAGTTGGTTCTTCATAAATGAGATCCACTTGTATCATGAGATTCAATTGGTTTTTCATCTCCCACATCATATCAATCTTTTAGTTTAGTATCCATCTTTTGTCTCAACAAGATACATCCTTCCTAACAAACCTCATCAACTCCATCCATCCTCTAGATCCTATGGCAAAGGACATTTGAAATTGATTGTGATCTTTTGATACTTTTGGCTTTGGTTTATCATTTGAGCTCCCTATTATAATTTGAAAATATCTTCATGATCTACTATATTATGGTGTAAATTGATCAGTTAACATAGGGGCATGTCTTGATCTTTTTTCTTTGTTGTTGTCTTCTTGGTTGTCCCACGTGGTACCCACCAAGATCTTTGTGGTCTTGTGTTATGCTAGGAAATCCTTTTATGCTTGTGGTTATCCCAATGTCTGGCCTAACCAAAGTGTTCATGACTTTGGGGTGTTGGGATAGCCTTGTTGTCTATTGTGCTTGTTTATGCATTCGATGCTAACTCACCTTAGTTTACATACCATGGTGCCTAGTGTCTTATGCTATAGCAAAAGTTAGTGCTCTAAAAATGGAAAATTGCATTAGGATTGCATTTCATGATCACTTTCGTTGCATTGCATTCATACCTGACCTATGAACCATGATTTTGGTTTGAAAACATTCATCCTTCCACCATCTCCTCAGGATACCTATCAATTCTTGACAGGTGTAGTTTCACACCCATCTTCCCTTAATTTTGTAAATATTACAGGGAAAGTACTTCCCATTAAACCAACAATACACCTTACATCATCCCTCATCACTATGAAATCCCCTATTTACACTCATGTTCATGTTGCATCTCACTCACCTATCACACACCTTTATTTTGTATAAGCTAAAGCAAGCATGGTCACAAATAAAGTCAACCTACCACCCACGTCCACATTACATTTCATTTATCTATTAGTGTTTAATTGCATCTCATCCCACATTATAAGTTAGTTGAATTTCTTACCATGTGCATTATGATTTCATAAATATTTTAAGTTGTTTAGATTAATTATATTTCATTTCCACATTAGTCTATAACATTAACACATTACATACATCACCACCTATGTGACAAATCGTTAGGTCCATATCCATAGCACGAAAATTCATAAATCATCCATCACATCCTGCATCACAAAAATTAGTTATCATACATATCATCCATGTCATCCATATAAGCATCCATATATATCATCATAAGCGCATACATCCATCACATCATCATGATCATCCATCATAAAATCATAAACATACACATATGCATAAATAAATCATCCATCACATACACATAACGTAGTGTCAATAAGAGTTCTCGCATATCATATAAAAATCAAAATATAATGTTCATCATACAATCAAAATATATGTCCATCATATACATCTGCAATCATCAAATAAAGTACAAGTACGAGGCTCTGAATCAACTCGGATCTCTACTACTCTATATTGTCAATCCATCTTGCACTTGTCAAAAACTGGTATCTTGTCACTTGTCCTCTATCCTCTCTACTATGAGCTTCCCACATTTGACCTTTGTGGTGAGTCTGGCACTCCCCCTCTGCGTGGAAGGGTCTCTCTATAGCTACTGTATCCATTAGTATGTGTCCCTGTTGATTAGGATGGTGTTGGCATCTGTGGCACTACTCTGATGAAGGTAAGTACCCGCTGTGTCTAATCTGGCATTGTCATGAAGTAGGCCTCCATATAGTAGTTGACCTCTCGCATGTACTCATTTCACTCTATAGCCTAATACCTGGTTGTATCCCGCTCCACCCTATACCTATCCCAAAATCTACATATGAATCTCCTCTTTTGTGCTCATGCATCTTGTGCCAGCTGTAGCTGGCAAATCTCTACTCCCATCCAAAACACCTGATCTATAGCCATGTCCCTCTCATCTCACATAGCCTAAACCTCTACCTACAATCTCTGCACCTCCCCCCCTTTTGGGCACCTTTTTCTAATTTTTTGGGTGAATTTACCCACTAATTGAGCAAATTTCCCTCTCTTTTCCACCGCCTCTAATAGGCGATTTTTCCTACCTAGTGGGCGAAATCGCAATTTCACCCCCTACCCATTTCATTAACCTACCCAAACCTCAAAACCCATGCTTTTAAAATACATTAAAATGCAAAAATACACCAAAAAATGCTTAAAATCACAAAGAGGGTTTCAAAACTAACCTAGCGTGGAACCACACGCTCGTGGAAGAACTGCCATAGCTCGTCCCCTCGGTGGATAATATCGTTATCATAGTCCTCTGGCATCTTCGTCTCCTTCTTCTCTACTCTCTCTCTCACTCAACTGACAGGTGTGCAAATGAGGAATAGTAATTTCTAAAATTACTATATATAACTTTTCCCTCCTTTTTTAACTTTTTTTAAGTTAAGGGTATTTTTACCCTTTA
Source organism: Sequoia sempervirens (assembly GCA_007258455.2). Taxonomy (NCBI): domain Eukaryota; kingdom Viridiplantae; phylum Streptophyta; class Pinopsida; order Cupressales; family Cupressaceae; genus Sequoia; species Sequoia sempervirens. Next base: position 3,015 of record VDFB02327425.1, read on the forward strand.
TTTAAACCTCTTTTAATTCAACTAATCCTCTAACTTCGTATGGCCGCCATTTCCACCCCGTGTGTCCATTTGACTCTGTTCAAAATCCAATTTTCATGGTTTTTTGAGTTCTATCCAATGGTACCCTATGTTTCCTCATATTGAGAAGTTTCCTAGGGCCCCCTTTTCTTCCCCAATCGTCCTCTCTAGGGGAAATACCCTACCATTTTCCTCTATTCCTCTGTCATGGTCATTTTCTTGCGAGACCGAGGCATCTCCTTTCATTCCCCACCATTTGGGCAGCTCACACAACTTCTCCCATGTTGGGACATCATTTTCTAGTTGCTTCCTCTATAGACTCATCTACATTTTATTTTTCTTTGAAACATTAGTATTCTAATGATATTTCGAAGAGGGGCAAAATGTAGGTATCCAAATTTGACCACTCCCATATGGTCAAATCTGTCTCCTTTATTCATCTATTTCATTGATATTAATTAAACCATTTATTAATATTTCACTTTTTTCCTAAGGTTTCTAAAGTATTTAATTTAATAATTAAATACTTTACCATTCACCCTTTCTTCTCTAAATTAAATAAATACATCAATTTATTTTATTTAGGCATTTAGCTTTTTTAATTTAAATCAATTTTAAATCCTCAATTTTTCTTTCCCCTTGTCACATCCTCCATAATCTTCTTTTAATCTAGATTATTTTAATTAATCCATGATTAGGATGTGCACACCCTTAATCAGGATTAATGTCACATCCTCCATATTTGGCTGCTTGTCTCCAATCCTTCATTAATATTATTAATCATTTGTTTGCACAACTTTAATCTAACCCTCTTACCATCTTCGGTATGTCCTCCAAGTCAACCTTTCATAAGTACTTTCTTTATTTAAGTCTTGACCTCTTTCTAATGTGAATTTAAAATTCACATTTATTCATTCAATGCTACCCTCTTCCCCATGAAGGTTGTTGGGAAATTCTAAATTTCTTCATAGGTCACATCAATCACATGGGATGAGGACCTCCTTTATGGGGACCTTGTCTTATCCCCAAGGTACTTCCCAATCATGTGAATTTAAAATTCACATTTATTCCCCCAACAGCTTCTCTCTTCCCCATGATGATAAGTAAGGAATTCTAAAATTCCTCACTTGTCACCATCATTCCCACATGGGGACAAGAACTTCTTTTTTGAGAAAATCTTCCCCTAATCCCAAATTACTCTCAAGTACCTCCACCTCACATGTCCTCTTTCCACCTCACATGTTTTTTTTCCACCTCCCCTTCCATATGGCAAGATGTGAGGGCTTGTGAGTCCTCAACTCACCACAGCCCTCCATCTTGTCCATGTTGGCTAAATCCTATTGAATTCTCTAGAGACCCTTCTCTTAAAATGGAAGATTTTATCTCATTTTTCATAACATGCATTTTCACAATTCAATCTCTCCAACTTTCAAAAACTTTGAAGCACTTGCATTCAAGCTCACACACCTCCATTGTTGAATCTTCAAGCTCATTTGCATCCATTTTGCTCATCCACTCACATACCCATTTGAATCATTTGAATCCTCATTGCATCCTCATCATTATGCATCTATTTTCATCATATTTGTCATCAAGGAGCACACATCAAATTTTCATCAAAGGGCCAACCAAGAAAATCAACTTAGACAAGGTATATTTGTTGTTTCATCTTTCTTTGTTTAAGTTCAAATTAGGCTAATCTTGAGGCGGTTTTGTGTGTTTTTCCCCTTTTCATTTTTGTTGTTTTGCACTTTTTAGGTTTAGAAATCATGTTGCACACAAAAACAGTCATCGATAATGTGGTACCAAAGGTTTGATGCTTTTGCATTGAAAATTGGTTATGTTAGGAGTGAGGAAGATCATTGTGTTTACATAAAATGTATTGATGATCATCTTTTAATTATTATCTTGTATGTAGATGACATGTTTAAATTGGTGCCAACAAAGTAATGATCAAAGAATTGAAAGCACAAATCTCTAGCACATTTGAGATGAAAGATCTAGGAGCTGCAAAATATATCCTTGGTATGGAGATTAGCAGAGATAGAGGTAATAGAAAGCTTTGCTTAAGTAAAAGCAACTATGTTGATACTATTTTGAAACAATTTAACATGCACAACAGTAAACCAATATTCCTTTACCAGTTGGCATGAAGTTAAGTTTAGACATGAGTCCTAAATCTGATTTTGATCATGAGGAAATGTTTGAAATTCCATATGCTAGTGTAGTTGGTAGTTTGATGTATGCAATGGTATGTACAAGACCAGATATAGCCCAAGCAGTGTGAGTTTTGAGTAGGTTTATGTCTAACCCTGGTAAAGAACATTGGAATTATGTTAAAAGGGTGTTTAGATATTTACCAGGTACTTATGATTACTATTTGGTTTATCATGGTTGTCACCCAAGAAAATGTTCCCCAAGCCATAGTAAATGTTGTCTTGTATTAATCTTGAGGGATGATAAAGATTTGATTTTATTTAGAGATATGTCCATGATGAAAACAAAGCATGGCCTGTAGTTTAATCTACTATCATGTCAATATTAAGAAGAGTAAATTCATCTTTTAGAGATTCTTTATTCAAGTCTCAAAAATCTATACACATCTAATACGATTATCAAGTTTTGCAACTGCAACAATGTTTGAGATACATGGAGAATAATCAATAGGTCAAATAAAACATCTTCAAGAAGTTTTTCAATCGTGACTTTAACTAATAAAGCATCTAACATATCTTCTATCTTACCGGTTTTAGGATTCATCTTACGTATCTTCTATCTTACCAATTTAGCATCTTGTCCAAGGACTATGTTGTGTGTCACAATCTTAACATCAATACCTGACATCTTCGAATAAGTTAAAGAAATGAGTTCATGCAATTCATGTAATAATGTTGTATAACCTTCTTGTTCATCCTCATCAAGACACTTTCCTCTTTGAATCACTTTTTCTTCATTAGATGTGTCCATCAGTAAGTTGATTGTATCTCCCATAGGAAGTGCATTTTGTCTCAAAATTTTAGAATTGTGTTCTTCTTTATCATCTTCAACATCATTGATTTCCTTTTCTTCATCCACTTGTTTAGCACTAACCATAGCACAAGTAACTCCTTGTTTCTTGGGGGAGTAAATGAATTATCATAAACTCCTAACATTTATTTCAAAGCTTCATCATCTTCAAAGTATTCTAATGATTCATTGCATGTTGTATCAATCAATTCAGGATGCTTCAAAGTAAGAGTTATCCTAGAGAAACTACACATGATGGTGTTGATGTTGAGTGAAGATCTTTTTGTTGCTTTCATTATCTTAGAAGGACAATATCCAAGACTACTTTTTTTTTATTGTGTGTTAGGCTCTATAAAAACATGAATTCCTTGTTCTTTTCTACCACATCCTTTTCCACTATAACCAAGTTGTTTCAAGAGCTCATAACCTCTTCCATAATTTGTTTCCATCTCTTTTGGATTTGGTGGTTGTTCATAGTCCATTTCATCAAAGTTTGTTTTATAACTTGTGTGTTCTTATAAAGTGAATGAAGTGGGTGCTTGTGAGGGTTTTGAGTTTTGTGTTGACATTACCATTGGTTATTTTCCCTTTTTAGGTTTTTTTTTTGTGATCTTATATTCTCCCATGAATGTTGGTGTGAAATCTAAAAAACCCGATTCATCTTCTAATAACTTTGTGACTTCTTCAATGTGATTTTTTTTTCTTGTTCTTGTGTGATTTTAACTTTTGAAGTTGGTATCAATGTTTTAAAAGGACTTTTCTTATCTTTCTCGGTGTGCAAACAAATTTTAGGTTTAGGGTTGACTTTGATTGTTTAAACTTTATTGTTGTAAACATACTTCATTAAACAATGAAGAGTTGAAGGAGTCGCATGAATTTCATGAATCCATGGTCTAAATAAAATAAGATTATATGAAAGATTGTGAGGCATAACATGGATAGTAGTTTGCAATGTGGCCTTTCCAACTGTAATAGGTAACTTGATCACACCAAGAAGTTATTTTCCTATGTTGTCAACAAGGGTTCTCTTTATTCCTTTCCTATTAATAATGGCTACTATCATGAAGGCTTCATGTTATTTTTGAACTTCCAAGGAGGGTAACTCACTTTGGTGAAAAACAATATCTATATTAACCACATTCATTCTTTGAACTAGGGTTGCCACATCATTTGGATTTGTATTAGGAGAAACCACAACTTGTTGCAAGGTTGTTTGAAGCATACTATGGTAATTAGGTGAGGCTTGAATGAGATCTCATAAGGATATCTTAGTGGGAGTATTCTTAAGTTCTTCAACAAGATCATATTCCTTTCCACTATGTAAAGGCAATTAAGGAGCACTAGGAAAGATAGGTTGAGGTAATGGTAATGAAATAGGAGTGGTTTCTTGTTGCCTATTGTTCCTTGTGTTATATGTATGAGCAACGGTATTGTAACTTAGTTGCTATGAAAAATTATCATTATCAAGTTGGCTTGTAAAGTTCAAGATATCTCTTGGAGCTAATAGTTTCTTTTTAGGTGGTTATAAGATGAGCACGGGTTTGTTTTGAACTTGTCGTTGATGTGAGGGAGGGTAAAGGATAATTTGAGGTGTGATTACATTAATGTCTCATTTTTTTGGTTCGTCATGACAAGCCTTAGTGGATGAACCTTGTGAGATGAAATCCTCAAGGGCTTCATCTAACATGTCAAAGTCATCACTACTAAAAGGCTTGAAGAATAGGTTGACTTGGAAAAGAATATTTGGAATGATCAAATAACTATGCTTTCTCCCAGGATTTCATCAATTTTTGTTTTTCTTTTGATGTTTTTGGTTTTTTTTTGTTTTCTAATGAGTTCAAAATATAAACTAATCTATCTAATGATGCAATGATGCTGAAAATGAAAGAGAAGTGCACAAATATAAGACTATTCTTAACTGAAATATGCAATAAAATGTTTACCACAATGGTGCAAAATCTAACTAAATGAGCAATACTTTGAATGCACAAATAAACCGTTTCAGGAATTTAATTCTTAGATTTGAAAACAATAACAAAAATGCAGAACAAAAAACTAAAAAGCAATAAAAAAATTACCAGAAATTTTTGTACAAGGACTCATTCGCCCATGGGTGAATGGTCCCCAGGCCAAGGTTTTTCCTAAAATTAAATTTCCTAAATCTAAGGTTATCTTATGTGATTTTAGTTTATGATCTATAAAAAAAATTATGTAACAGATTTTTCCAGATTAGTGTCTCTAAATGCAAGTTTAACTAAGATCAAATTATGAACTATGTGACTATTTTTATTATGCAATATGAATCTAAATTTGAATTTAAATGATTGAATGATGATCTTAATGTAAGTACTATACAAAATAAATATAGATCTAGTGTAATTTTTCTGATTTTGATGATTTTAAGTGATGCAAACATGCAAATTTAACCCTAAATAAAATGTTCACTAATGAAATATTAAAGAACCCTAAATGTAATGCAACTAATGAAAATCTAATGTAAACTAGTGCAAATCTCATGTCTAGGGTTGAAAGGACTCCAATTTTGAGAATTTTGTTGTACAAGGTCGGGTTCACCAAAATGAAATGAAGAAAATAGGATGCTATAGTTTCCCAAAATGGAAAAGTGGATTCAAAGAGCAAAAAATGGGTCCTACTTCTCTAATTTCATTAGGAAATGAGATCCCCACAAATAATTGACTAACTACCCTTAGGGGAATCAATTCTATGGAGGAATCTTCAGATTTCCTTTTTGTGTCAAGACGGGGGTCTAGGTCAAACAACACTTTGGGGAGAAAGACTAAAAATATCAAATCAACTCCAAAATGAAATCTATCACTTGGATTTAGTAGATTAAACATAAAGTTGAATGACCAATAAAGTTTTTAGAAAATATGGAAGGGGTAAATGTTGTGCACTTGTCACAAAACATTGTTTCTACAAGCTTGATAGGGACTTATTCGCCCTAGGGTAATTGGGTCCAGGTGACCAATTCTAGAAATTTTTGAATCTAAAATATAAGTTTGAAACCTGTACTTCTTCCTTGTAACTCTAAACCTTCACTCTTGGATCCAAATATGTGAAAAATATGCAAAAAAAAGATTTTTTTTTTTGTTGGTGGATAGGGGTTTGCCTCAGTCAAACCCCAAGTTTGGTAATTAAACCTTGATGAATCTGAAATATAAAATGTGTGTGCAATCTCTAACCTTAAGTGTGACTAATATTAAGAGAACTAAAATTCAAAGAAACCATATCCAAGTTTGTTAGAATAGGATCCCTAAATGAACGTGAACAATGATGAAAACCTACTTTGGGAGATCTCAAATCACCCTAATAAGTCACATAACTGAATATACCTTCCTTTAGGTAGAAAGTAGAATGATAATAGAAGATGGAACCACTTATGAAACAAGTCATTAGGCTTGGTTTAATATCTTAGTGCATCTCCCAAAACCTATAATCCATCATGATCCTCCATAGGAATCTATCATCAATCTTTGGTAATGCTTGATCTTGATATCAAAATGAGCTTTAAGACCTACAGAAAACAACTAAAATTCTTCTCCAAGACTTCACTTTTGAATTATTGATTAAATTCTCCTTGATATTGAATATGAACACTTGTGATCTCATGTGAATCTCTCTTCTTGTCTAGTGAAAAATGATTAAAAGACTTAGCTTTACAAACTTCCTTTCTAATTTTCTAATTATCAAATCCTGAAAGCCGACACTTGAAATTTGAATTTGAGACCTTAAAATGCCACCAAAAACATGATTAAATTTGAGTTTAAGGCACTTAATGAGGACCTAAAACTTCAAGACTCCATAAATATCAAGGCATTAATTTAGTCAATAGCATTTATTCAATGCGGGTTGTGGTGTCAAGAAATAAATAAAATAGGCCCTTGGGTACATAATAAAGGGTATTAGGGGCCCAAAAATGAGGTTTTAAAATGCATAAATGAAAGATCACTAAAATAGGTCCAAATAAGTGTGAAATTGTACTTTCTTCGAGAAAGGCGTACAATTTTCTACAGTACAATTTTAAACAACTTTGATCTATTGATGGTTAGATGTCGGTTTGTTGTCTCTAGACAGTGACCTTTGAATTTGTTTATTTTTTGTTGAAATTTCTACATTGTTGGGCCTTTTGTGTTTGTTTCCAATTCCCTATAAATGCTACTTATTTATCAAACATAGAAATCAAAGTAAAAATAAATAAAAAATCGAATGAAAACTCTAAAATGATGGAACAAATTTAATGGGTTTAACAATTATTTCGTGGAAAAATGGTGGAATAATTGGTAGCACCACAATTCACCACAACTAATATAACTTCAATTGTCATGTGTAGTTTCAGGTGTTTTAAATAAATTTCATTTATGGGGGAAACTTTGGCTAAACGTAAGAACTCATTTAGTGAACGACGTGTTTGTTGTTTAAAGAAATATTGGGAAAATGTGTCTCAACCTTGCGATATATAGTTGGTATGTGGCAACTGATCATGCAAATATTGTACACTTGTAGCAAGACGTGGGGTTTGGGGCATCACCCCGAAAAAAAATTTGGTTGAAACATCAAGTTTTTTTCCCCACTGACATGTTAAGGTTTTTTCCTGCTGACACGTCAAGTTTTTTCTGTTAACACATCAAATGAAAAAAAAAACCTTGTAAAACCCTAATTCTAGAAGGCTCCAAAAATATTCTTATAAGTGTTTGGATTGTATGTTGATGAGGGTGTGTTTTCTTAGAGTTTGATAGCGGTCATATTGTCTCTTGATCTTTGGTGGTGAAACTCCTATGAGAAGATTTCTCTGCAAGTATATTGTAATCTCTTGATTTCTAAATAATTTATTGTCTTTTAGAGTGTGGGGTTTTTCTACCAAAAGGGTTTTCCCCGCGTAAATCATTGTGTTGTGGTATGCATGATATTTATGTTTATTTCTATTTAAGTTTTTGTAACTGTTAAAGATATATAAAGTTTTGCATTTTTCTCCTCTCAAGATTAGTGTAGGAAGACGTTGTTCTACTACCTTAACTTCCTTAGAAGGAAGATCTCATTAACAAGGAGAAACAAAGAGGACCACTCGATAATTCAATTTTTTGCATCCATGGAATGAAAATAGCATAAAAATGGTCATATTTTTTTAGCATCCATGGAATGAAAATGAACGAAAATTTGTTAAGTGGCGACACGTTGGCCAATCTACCATGTCAAGTTCAACCTTTGAAATGTCTATAAATGACATAGAGAGAATGTTGAAGATAACCCACACTACCATTTAGTCCTCCTATATTGGCTAAAAAACAAAAAGTTGCATCCAATAGGTAGCTATTACACCTGAACTCTTAAGGTTCCTTGGACTTTTTGTACCGGTGTTGGTTATATCCTCTAGAGTTTATTTGTGTATTTACATATTCATTCTCCAATATTATTGATCTTTTCAAGGGTCCCTACAACCTATGGTTTTATTAGCTCAAGGTTTGATTTGGTGAATGTCCATGTAATGCTATTTCTCACATGTATTATCTTACTAATCAAGTACTTTGTACCATATAGTATTTTCTCAAAATATTCATTGTTCTCCACCTCATATTTTTCTATTGCCATACCAACAAATGAACCCTGAACATAAGAAAAATAAGATTGCAGGTAGTGGCAACAAATTGATATGACCTATTTTTTGCTCAATGAATGTGGGTTTTCTAAATCCAAAGTATTAGATCTTGGTAGCAGGCATGCAGTGTTAGTGTAGAATATTCTTCCTAAAATATTCCTCTAGATAAGTTTGCTAGTTATATTTTTTGGATAATGATTGCTTAGTTGTGCAACTTGCATGGAGTTGCATTCCTTTTTTCTAGTTGGCAGTTGTCATTCTAGATGGCTCATCTCTTACTATATATATTGTACTCATTCCTAAGATATAAATCAATAAAAATCATCAATACAATTATTTAGAGTTTATTATTCATCTAAATTTTTGCAATTTTGTAATTGGAAACTCTATTAATATTCCTAAAATTCTCACATGGTATCAAACCATAGGCTAGTTTGAGTGCAAATTCATTTTATATTGCAGGGTTGGAAATCATGGAGGAAGATGTGAACATTCATCTATGCATGCACTATTTCCTTTTTGTGTTCATTAGGTTTGAATTTTCTTTTTGATCTTGCACATCATTTCAGTTCCAAATCATTTTTCAACAAACTATTGCTTCATAGATTCTAGAGTTGTGTTAGTATGCGAGTTTTTGAGTGTTCCTTTTCATCGGGTCTATTTTTGCTTTATCATGATTCCAACCTAAGTAGCTCAATGACTCTATTATAATTTCTAGAAAACATAATTATCTTTCCTTGCTTGTAGGATTAAGGATTCCAGTGTTACTCCACAAGTGTGTTTCCAGTGCTTCTTTGCAATAGATTATCTTATTATGCAAGGGGTTGTATGGATTCTCTTTTCATCCTTTGTGTGGATGGAGATTGATTGAATTTGTGATGGATATCATTATTGTATATTTTGGTTAGGAGTTTTTCCCACTAGGTTTCTCCTTTCCTCTTTGCAATCGGGTATCTAACATGGCCTTGTAGTCGGGACCCATTCATGTTTTCATGCATCCATCCCTTCATTTTTTGCATATCTCTCTACTCACCTAGCTACACTTAAAGGGGGGTGTTAGTGTAGAATATTTTTCCTTAAATATTCCTCTAGATAATTATGCTAGTTGTTAGATTTTTAGGATAATGATTACTTAGTTGTGCAATCTTGCATGGAGTTGCATGCTTTTTTTCTAGTTGGCAACTGCCATTATAGATGGCTCATCTCTTGATGTATATATTGTACTCATTCCTAAGCTATAAATATATAAAAATCATCAATTCAATTATTTAGAGTTTATTCTTCATCTCAATTTTTGCAATTTTGTAATTTGCAACTCTACTACTATTCCTAAAATTCTCACATGAAAAAATGTTTAAGACCAAATCCATCCATAGAGCTCAATAGGTAGTCCAACTCTTTAGAGACCTAGATTTCACTGAAGATCTAATGCTAATTTTCTAATGCTTGATGCTTCATACTTATATTATCCATGATAATAGAGGGTTTGTCTCTTATTATATGATGGTTGTAGTCCATCTTCACTATAATTGCAAGTGTGAATGCAACTTTGAGGTAGCTAATGTATCGTAGATGAAATGGAAATTATAAAATCAATGTGTGAGTTTGTTGATGTTGTTTTTGCATTCTAAACATTTACTCTTGACGTGGATTTTTTCATTATATATTTTGTTTTATCTAAGAAATTGATTGTGATCAATTTGTTGCATGTTTATTGTTAATTGTGAACCAAGATTCCCAACCTGCACAAACATGAGAGTCAAACACTATATTAGATCAAATGCATGGTTAGTATCATGATTTCTCAAGAAATCCATTTGAATTGCAAAGGAAAAGGAATGAAACAAAGAACACAACAAACATAAACCAAAGATATCAAATCCTATTCTAATGCAAAGAAAACTCTTAATATCTTGAGGGAATTGGTGTCAATTTGATGTGAAAATTGACCCTTTTCCCAATTCCAATGATTTAATGTAGATTCTTGATGAAGAGTGATCCACTTGATGAATTCTTCCAATGTGCTCCAAGATAAAATCTGCATAACCTAGCTATAAAACTCAATAAGATGAATGGAGATTGCTATGAATTTGAGTATAGTAAGCTTACTCAAGTTGTGGATGCTAAACTTAGGAATGAGACCTCTTATTTTATAGAATGATAAGATGGAGAGATGCCCAAAATGGAACAATGTAGGACTAAGATTCAACTAATGGCAAGATTCCACTTGTCAAAAGGAGAATGGATGAAGGATGTGCACATTTGGATGAATGTTCCCATAAATGCAATTAGGTGATATTTGAAAATGTTGAAATGACATGTAAAAGGGAAATGAAATGCCTTAAATTCCACTTGGCTCAAGGAAAAAGGACTTATTAGATGAAGTAAATGCTTTGTTGGAAGGACAAAGTCCACTTGGATTTTGAATTCAAATTGAGAGAATATTCCTCCATTATGCCATTTGAGAGAAAATAGAGATTTAATAAATGAATTAGATCTATTTTCATGTGCAAGTGGCAAAAGCTAGAGCATGGGACATGAGTTAGGATTAAACTAATCAAAGGTTAATTAATTTAATGAAGGATTAGATGATGTGACAAATTTGACTTAGATTTATGGGTTGATTTAAGTCAAATATGAGAATAATATGATGAAAGGATTAATTAAATAAGGATTTTTTATTTATTTAATTAAAGGAGCTGAAGTTAGATTAAATCAAATAAGGTTTTGATTTATTTAATTTAATGACATAGACTTTAGGGATTTAATCAAATAAAATTGATTGTTTAATTAAATAGGGATAATTAGATCAGGTTAATTGATTTAATTAATAAGAGAGAAAGACTTAATTAAATAAGATGATTTATTTAATTAAGAGAGGATGATTGATGAATTTAATCAAATAAGGGTATATGATTAAATGGTTAGACCGAGGGATGTTTTAGGATGAAAATGGTGTTAGTAATCGGGATCACATGTGCAACGTCAATCGGTACATTTTCCACGTCTACATTTTGCCCCTCTTTGAAGCAATGCACCTGTTACAATGATTTGAAGAATAAATAGTCTCGATCAAAAGCCAAAAATTTTCAATTTCACAATTTTCCCCACTGCTGCCCCAACGAAGGAAATATGCCAATATACTACCCCTCGAGAGATCGGATGAATATTCTAAGTTTTGGCTGATCTCGTGAAAAAAGAGGACAAGGTGCTTGACAGGTCGAGAAAGGCTCCAGGAGGTCAAAAATAAGGCAAAATGCCAAAAAAGGTGTAAAATGACCTTCAAACAGGTGAAAATAGTTTTGGGAGACCTAGACCCTTCCTAGATGGCTGAATAGGGTCAAAAAACCCAAGTTTTTAGGCTTAAATAGGCCCTAGGGGGCCACCTCCAATTCATTTCTTCATTCAGCCTTTAGATATTTTTGTGATTTTGAGCTCTGACACCCTGACAAGATGGCACAACGACAGCTCCCGATGCACATCTCCGACTGAGTACGGGTGTACCAGTGGCATCTAGGCACAAGGGCACCGGTATGTGAACCTGACCCAAGCTTTTTTTCATTTTATGCATTCATTTATTGCACTTAGAACTAGGTCCCTCGTAGTGGTGCTATATAGCGCCACTCAAATTTCAAACTGGACTGCTCAATCTGCAAACTGGACTGCCATCACATGATGGCCTCTAGCAGTGGAGTTTGGAATTTGAAAATATTCCTCAAACTCTAATGCCTTCACGAATCACACCGCTAGATTTTAAACTTTAGCACCGCGATGGAGTTTGAACTTTAGGGTTTAGGGTAAACTACACCACTCTGGAAAAGTGCACCGCCACAGTGCAATTTGGGACTTTAAAGATGCCAACATCATAGTTTTCAAACTTCAAACTGTGATGCCTTCACAAGTTATGATGTTGGGGATGATTTTCTAAATGTTGAGTCTAGCTCGGGATACTTTTCCTTGATGATTTTAACATTGTGACTTTTCCTGATGCAGGAGGAGGCGAGGGAGATTTATCTCGCAAGAATAGGTCCTAGGAGATTTTCAATTATTTGTGGGATCTTAGCAAGAGGGAGCAGGAACTTCTAGGAGAGATGGGGCTCTGGTATATTGCCTATGCACCACCCGTACGGACCCATCTAGGCATGATGACAACACTTGTCGAGAGATTGCACACTGAGACCTCTTCATTCCACCTTCTAATCGAAAAGGCCACTGTTACCCTAGAGGATGTGTGGTGGATTCTATGGTTGTCAATTCATGGTGCCAAAGTGATCTATGACATGGATATCGGGCGAGAGGCATGCTATTCTATTATGGACACTGATGAGATCTTCTTTTGCAAGGGTTAGATCGAGTTGGAGCGGCATAGGCTTCTTACATCACCATTTTGACTGGTGATTGCAGTGATCATTTAAGGCCTTATTGCCCCAGATCGGTGAGGCCGATATTTCAGTCCTAGTTGGGGGCTCTGCTGGGAGTGGATGGTTTGACGCAAGCCGACCCCCTTTGTATGGAGTCTAGTTTTACTAGCTTCACTCTATAGGGACCTTCATGAGTTTGCTTATGTTGACGGCAGAGCACTTGGAGCAAGGGTCACACTTTTGCATATATGTGTGTGGGATCATATACCCATTCTTTGTCCATGTGTTGTTCCATTATCGATGGAGCTAGATGATCCCGTGGTCTGGTGCTATAGAGGTGGTCTTTCTTTTACACACACTGGGAAACTTGGGATTCCTCACTAGAGGAGGGTCCTTGATGACATGTAGGTTTTTACATGGTGACCATATCTTGGACAACCAGCATGGTTTGACGATTTACAGTAGCTCTTTTTTGCTTGCTAGGATCACATGATACAGGGGCAAGAGCATACTATGATAGAGCTATATCTGTCAGGGAGAGTCCAGTTCCAGCTCGAGGAGCCACAAGATAGGCCATATGATGGTTATGTGGCCATTTTTGCACATACAGCGACACAGGGCTCATGGGGACAATATATTCCTGTCAACAAGGTAATTAATAGTTTCAAATAGTTGGTGGCCTAGCCTTGGCCATACGATCAGGAGGATGTAGATCCCAGTACCTTGCAGGCATACCATGATTAGTTTAGACCACCTTTACAATTGACAGTCCTAGGCACACCATCCACTTGACGGAGAATGAGAGGTAGGGGGCAGGATGAGGATAAGGAGGCGGCGATTCTCCCCCACACTAACTAGTGCAGGACTAGCCTGTGAGGGGTCAGGAGGATCAGCCTCACCAAGATGTTTTGATACAGGACTAGGACCAGAGGCAGGATGACAGACAGGATGGGAATCAGGATCAGGTTGCCACACTACCCAAAGACAAAGGTGAGGATCAACCTCACGTACAGCCTCTGCCAATACAGCTAGCAGGACAGCTAGATCCGAGGGATGGGAAGATTTTACAACTACAAGCCCAAGTTCAGGCACTGACAGTAGAGAGGGACCATGCCTAGGCTAAGAGAGACCAGACCATTTTGTAGAGACAAGTGGCGACGGAGATGGGCCGCAAACAATAGTTAGAGAGCATGGTTGCCTCGTCCTCTTGGAGCATAATATCACTCTGTTCATACAAGGATTATGTTCAGGAGGCAGATTATTATACCATGCACTATCATCAGGTTGTGTCGAGAGAAGCCCGAGCTCCTGATTATTCTCAGAGGACCAATCACAGACCTGTAGAGGGCCATGGGGACAGAGCAGGTGGCGATGGTAGTAGCCAGGAGGGCTAGGCCTTCAGTTTTTTATTAGAGACAAGACTCCTTTTGCACCCTATGGGCTCATTTTTGATAGCCTTATGGGATCTTTGTACTTATTACCATACACATGTACAGTGATCCAATTTCTGTACCATGACAATATATTGATGATATATGAGATGATGATTTTGATGTGATATGCTATGTCCTATGTCTAATTTATGTGTTATGGATGGTTCCTATTTCTATATGTGATGCAAAATGATGATGCTATTTATATGATGCTTATATGGTGTCTATGATGCTTTATTATGCTTATGATTTGATGATGCTTATGATTTGTGTATATGTGATTTTCTATATAATGATGTGGGATGTAATCTTTTTTTATCTTTTTATGCACTTTTTTGTACTGTATGCAGGATGTTTATGATATGAAGATCTATGTCATGCCCCTAATGTATGATGATGATGATGTTTATGGTTATGCACTGTAATAATGATATATGATAGATGTTCTAATGGATGTAGTTATGACATGTTTTATATAATTAATGGATGTTATGTGTGATGTGGATTTTAATATGATGGATGATATGTTTATGATGGATGGTTATGATGGTTATGCTTATGTATGATGCATGAAATGGGTAGATATTATGATGATGGATAATTTATTATGGTATGCAAATGAGATGTTTTTAAGATGCTTAGAATAACCAATCTATATTATCCTAAACAACTTAAAAAAGATAATGTAATGCATGATGCCTATATGATTATGAAATGCAAATGCATGGTTTATGAGATTTTAGACTAATAGATCTATATTATAAAGATGCATGTGAGATGCTCTATGATATGGTATGCATTATGTTGATGATTGGTATATGCAGGATGGATGCAAGAATTTCGTGATTAACTATCATGGTACCATGTTAGCGTGAAAGATAATAGAAGAAATTAAGGGATTCCAACAAGACATGAGCCGATGAAGATGATGATGATCACATTGCATACTGAGGAGTTGGGATTTTGAAAGGACCAATTACCTTATTTTTGATAATGCACATAGGTACGATGCATCAAGGTATAAAAAACCAGGATGGTGCTATGCCTAGTGTGATGGAATTTGACTTGATAATCAAATAGGAGTATTTCTATTCACACCTAGCATACGAAACCATATCCAAAATGTAGTTTAGATATTCAAAACATCTTGAACCAAAACATAGAAAAGAAATCCTTCTTATGTGGTCAACAAGACATTTAAAACACCCTCCCTACACCTAAATAAAGTACGCATAACCAAGGTTATATTACAAAGATATCCAATAAGCATAGCAGATAAAAGATGGTGATCATTGCCCCATTCCTTTCTCTCTAAATCCCTTTGTTTGGTTCATCATTGAGAGGTCATTGAAATGAGCACAAAGAGATAAGTCAAAAAGACAGATAAAGTAAACAAACAAGCTAATTTTCTTCAATACCGCTAGTCAAGACTAAACTATGATGATGCTTGATATTGATGTCCATTGTAGGAAGGATGCATCCTAAGACATGAAAAAATCAGATGATTTGACATGGGACTGATTGAATGATAGGCTATTGACACAAAGAGTTGACTAACTTGCTTACGTACTGACCTAGACTTGAGACTTTGACGTTCAAGGTTTTCACTTTTAATTTACTAGACTTGTTTCTAATTGTTTTACCAAAGGTTGAGGATGATGATGATTTATTGTGAGTGATGTTTTATTGCGAGTGAAAGTGAGATGAGATGGATGGATGGATTTTTTCAAATATTTGGATGTTTTTGGAGTTTTTTTTTTAACTGTTTTGAGGTTGTTTTTGGCATTTTTGAGATTTTGCAAATGTTTTGGGGTTTTTTGATATTTTGACCAAGACCTATCCTAGGGTCCTCGGGGTCTGATCAACAAATTAACCTTGCCTACGTTATACACATAGAGACCATGTAGTTCGACTAACAACTTGACCGATTTATAGATGAAGATATACATGATGAAATGTCAATTTATTATTATGGACTCCTAAAGGACTGACCTAAGTGTCTCGGGGGATGATCAAAGATCAACCTTTCCTACATTCAAGGCTCAGAGACCCGTAGTTCGACAACACAATTCTTTTTTTGACTTTTTGACTGACTTTTTGACCTATTTTTTGGATTTTGATATGTTTTGAATGTTTTTGGATTTTTTGATTTAAGGACTTCAAGAATATACACAAATATGATCTGATGAGAACATGCCCCCAACATGATGCAATAGACTACTCCGAGAAAGGTAGAACAAACTAACCTTGGGAATGGGTCGAGTTGTACTAGGAGGGATCATGACATGAAAATAGGACCAAGCTATGATGTGGATGCCTAACGAATGGGTGATGGATGGATGATGCAGAACAAGCCGTGAAGATCCTGGTGGATGGAAAGTGCTTATTTACACAAGGTGTCTATTTTCTAGGTTTTCACCAAGGTACTTGCCCAAAGTGCCACCAAAGTGGTTTTCACCAGAGGACGATTTTTCTGTTTACTATTTTTAATCCTTTTTCTGATTTTTTTGGATTTTTTTATTTTTTTTATTTTTTTGTTGTCACCAAGATGCTTGTTTGCCAGCTTTTCATCAAGGTGACCAATTTTTTAGGAAATTTTCTAATTTTTTGGTTCTAAACCTCGAAAGATTAGGCATAAAAAATTTTGAGATGGGAGTTTTTCATGGGCTCCTACAGAGGTTCCCCTTCGGATGTTGATAACTGATATGCCCTTGAATTGTAATTTGTTGTGATAACAAATGGTCCCAACCAATTGATTTCAAATTTTCCTTTTTTGTTTCGAATTTGGGACATTCTTCTAATTCTCCTTTAACACTAGTTCTCTGACTTGGAAAGTCCTGCTTCTAATTTTCTTATTATAGCTCCTCTTGAGTCTATTCTGATAGACTTGCAAATGATTTAAAGTTTCTATACATTGCTCATCCAGTAGCTCCAGCTCGTTCAATCTTCATACTCGGTATTCTTCACCCATCATGAGGTTTTGCAATGATATTCTTACTAACGGGAGCTCAATCTCAATAGGTAATACTGCCTCTGATCCATAGACCAGGGAGAATGGGGTGGCACCGGTGGGTGTGAGAATGTTGGTTTGATAGGCCTAGAGGGTGGGATTTAGCTGCAGATGCCAGTCACGACCTACGTCGTTGACTATTTTCTTGAGGATCTTCAGAATGGTTCTATTGGTAGCTTATGCTTGGCCATTGCTTTGGGGATAGTATGGGGTGGGAAAGCGATGTTGGATTTTGAATTTCTCACATAAATCATGAGCCTCCTGATTCTTGAAAGGTGTCCCATTATCTGAGATAATGGCTTGGGGAACACCATATCGACATATGAGATAGTTTAGGATAAACTTAGATATCTGCTTTCCTATGATATATGTCATAGGGATGGCTTCCACCCACTTGGTAAAGTACTCAGTGGTGGTTATGATGAACTTGTGGCCATTATATGAGGTGGGTGTTATCTTTCCAATGAGATCGAGTCCCCACTACGAGAAGGGCCATGGTGTGACAATAGGATGAAGTTCTTGAGTTGGAGCATGGATGAGGTCACCATGTTGCTGACATTCTAGGCACCTTTTGATGTATTCATGTGCTTCTCTTTCCATTGTGGGCCAATAATACCCTGTCCTCAGCAATTTCTTGGCCAAGGTCATTTCGCTCAATTTTGAACTACAAATACCATTATGCACCTCAATTAAAGTGGTCAATGCCTCCTCAGCATTTAGGAAGTGTAATAAGGTTCCTTCTATGCTCCTACAGTAAAGGGTATTTCCTAAGATGGCAAACTGGGATGCTTTCTTGACAAAGGTTCTTTTTAGGCTTGAAGGTAAGTCAGCAGATAAGATCCCTATTTGCAAGTAGGTATAAATGTCATGGTATCAGGGATCACTGGGACCAATGATTTCACACACATATTCTGACTCTAATACCTCGAATGTAGGCATGAGAAGCTACTCTATCAAGAATTCATATTTTGGGACATTGCAAGGGAGGTCTAGTAGGGATCCAATCATTGTCATGTCATTTGTTGCTTTGTTGTTTGCTCTGGGAATCTCCTCAAATGTGATATCAATGAATGTTTCTTTAAGGATTTCTACCAAATTTTTGTATGGAGTCAGTTTATCATCCTTTGTTTGGTATTCACTATTCACTTGATTTATTATCAACTAGGAGTCTCCATATACTTTGAGGGTCATGATGTACCACTACACTGCTATTTTGAGACCTATGGTTAAAGCCTCGTACTCTACAATGTTGTTAGTGCAGGGGAATTCCAATTTGTAGGATGTAGGTATACAATCCCCCTGTGGGGTGATGAAAAAGACACCAGCTCCTGATCCATGTTGTGTGTATGAGCCATCAAAGTAAAGTTTCTAGTGATCGGCTATGTTGAGATTGAAGATGGATTCGTCTGGAAACTCTAAGATTAGTGGATTCTCTAAATACATAGGTGCTTCTACAAGTTGATCTGCAATTACCTAACCTTTGATTAATTTTCATTCCACATACTCTATGTCGTATTCAAACAGAATCATGACCCACTTAGCCATCCTTCCTATGAGCATTGCCTTTGATAATAAGTACTTGAGGGGATCAATCTTGGTGATGAGTTTTATTTTGTGCGTCAACATGTAATGTCTGAATTTTTGTGAAGCAAACACTACTGCTAGACAGGATTTTTCAATAAATGAGTAGTTTAACTCATGCCCAACCATTATGCAGCTGATGTAATATATGGCCATTTCTATCCCATTTTCATCATGTTGAGCTAAAAGAGCACCGAGGGCTGCTACTATTGTTGACACATAGAGGATTAATGGATTTCTTGGGATCGATGGCATGAGGACCAGCGGTGTAAGAAAATATTCTTTGATCTTATTAAAGGCTTCCTCACACTTTTCATCCCACTTGTATGCTACTCCCTTATGAAGTAGGTGAGAATAAGGGATTTTTTTATCTGCCAGTTGTGCTATGAATCTTCGAATGGACTGAAGTCTACCTTGGAGGCCTCTCAATTATTTCAATGTTTTGGGTGCCTCCATCTCAAGCATTACTTTTACCTTGGTAGGGTCTACCTCAATACCTCTCATTGACACTATGTATCCTAGCAACTTTCCTGATTGTATGCCGAAGACGCACTTCTTTGGATTTAATCAAACCTTGTATTCCTCCAGCCTGTCAAAAATGGCACTTAAGGTTGCTATGTGATCCTTCCTCTTTCTAGATTTGGCTAATATGTCATCGACATAATCTTCGATAGTTTTATGGATCATGTCATGGAAGATTAATGTCATGGCTCTTTGGTATGTTGCTCATGCATTCTTCAAGTTGAATGGCATCATATTCTAGTAGTAAGTCCCCCATGGACAAGTGGTCATTTTGTGTTGGTCTTTTTTAGCAATCATTATCTCATTGTATCTTGAGAAACCATCTATTAGAGAAATAATTTTGTGTCCCGCCATCATGTCAACAATCATGTCAATGTTGGGCAATGGGAAATCGTCTTTCGGGCATGCTTTGTTTAGGTCTCTAAAATCCATGCAGATTTGGATACCCCCATCTAGTTTTGAGACAGGAACCAGATTTGATACCCACTCAGGATAGTCAATTGGTCATATGAATCCTGCACATCAAGTAGCTTCTTCAATTCCATTTTGACTAGTAGGGAAATCTGAGGATGCATTTTTCTCAACTTTTATCTGACAAGCTTTACTTCGAGATATACTGCTATGTGATGAACCACAATTTCTAGATCGAGCTCAGGCATGTCTACATAGCTCCATGCAAAATTAACTTATCTTTTTCTCAAGAAAGCTACTAGGAGCTCTTGTTCCTCTGATAGTAATGAATCTGCATAGAATGTGATTTGCGAGGTCTCCTCTATTCCTAGATTAACTGGATTGCATTTTTCTACTAGGACTTTGATTTTTCCTGATGAAGAGCTCTTAAAGGAAGATTGAATACCCCATCCTTGGGTGCCTCAGAGAGTTTTTCACCATTGGATGCATCCTTTCTTTTTACTATTTTTGAGTCAGAGAGTGCCACAGTGTGGTTTTCACTCAAGGACCTAGAGATTATTCTCAGTTTTTCACTTTTTGGACTAAGGGATTCAATCGTTTCCCCATAGTATGCATGTGTATCCAGCTCAATAATGAATCCTACTTTGTGATCCCCACATGGAATATTATCCCACAATCCCATGAATTATGAAAGTGCCTCATCATTTTTTAATGTGTCAAAAATTGGTAGCCCTCATTGGTCATAATGAATGAGTTGTGGGTAGACTAGATGGATTTCATGGTCTTGGTTTTCAAACTCATAGGATAAGGTACTGATCATAACAAGGGTGGTATCCTTGAAGAGCATGGGTAGGTTGGTTATGGGATCCTCATCATCACTACTACTACAAACATCATTTATATCAAATGTGAAGTTGTGTAAGGGTAGGCCAATAGATATAGGCAATTGTAGGGCAGCTATCGTTTGTTGAGGATTTTTGACCTTTTTAACTAGGGGATTCTGGCCACGTATGGTTATATTCAGAGGGGTACATCTAAGGCCAATATTTCTCATTCACGTCTTTGAAATGATGGGTATTAGAAGCCCATTTTCATTTTTCCCAAGTCTCTAGTTTTTGTCATAGCCTATCGCGAGCATCATTTGCAAATCTTTGGTGTTGTCATCCATTGGTAGATTGGATACTGGTCTATTATCTTGGTATAGGAGATGGGATGGATTCTCCTCTATTACTTCTCAACTGAGATCTCCCCAACTTTTGAAGTTGAAATATCCTTCATTAAGTATTTGGGATGTGGAGGCTTTATTTTATTGCGGACATCCTCATGATCTGGGAGATTGTGGTAACTCTCCTACCATAAAAGCATTTTTGGGAATCGTATATTTTTTGCAACCATTGTCTTGGATGATGACTTTGATATCAAAGATGTTGGGGATATCAAGAGTGGCGAGTGTCTCTATCACAGAAGTGGAAGCGAGAGTGGTTGGATCAATGTACGGTGTTGATGGTCCCTCATCATTTTTAGGCACATGAGGAATTTTGTAGTATTTTTCCTCTAGGTTCTTGCAGTAGGAGAATGGTTCAGGATCTCCATGGATGGTGACCTCTTGTCCTTCATATGTGAATTTGACACATTGATGGAAGGTTGATTCTACTACTTGCATTGCACAGATCCACAAACGTCCTAGGAGGATGTTATAAGGCAAGTCGAGGTCCAGGACGTGACAGGTAGTTTCCATGATAGCTAGCCCCACTTGAATATGGATTTGTATTGTGCCTTGGGAGACTCTTTCTTGATCATCATATGCTCTAATTGTAATACCTTTTTCCTTTTTCAATGGAATCCTCTAAGATTTTTAGGTTCTTAATGAGCTTGAGGGAACAAATATTCAAGCTTGCACCTCCATCCACCAAGACTCATTTGACTTTATTTTTATGCACTAAGACCTCTAAATGGACTGCACGGTTATGAGATGGTTGAGCAAGAAATTCCTGGTCAGAGAATGTAAGGAGATTTAGAGTGATGATGTTTCTGACCATAGCTTGGAATTGTTCTTCATCAAGATCAGCGAGGACGATGGATGAAGCTAATGCTTCCTCAAGGATTTTACTGTGGGAAAATGAATTTTTTAACTCCATGATGGAGATTTGTGCTAGGTTTCTTTTTAGTTGATCAAGGACATTGTAACCATTGGGAACAGACCTAGGGTTGGGTGTGGGTGCTCTATTTGGCTGAGATGATCCTGCAATGGTAATTTTTCCACCTCTTGTGGTGACTCCACAATCAGCGTGGGCTCATTTGATGGTGATGGTGGCACAATACTCATCCAAGGATGTAACGACATGGTCATATACATGGTTGAAACTATTTAATGTTCCCTTCCCCTTGTCATTGTTATTGTTGCCTTTTTTGTTATGATTTGGCATTGGATTCGTGTATATTTTGAGGTTTTGATTTCTAGTTGGTTGCTCCACGTTTATGTTTTTTGATCAATGAGGTCTTGGATTAGGTTCTTCAACCTCATTCAGCTATTAGTGATGTTTCCTTTGATCTTATGAAATTCACAAAGCTGGTTTTCGTTGTACCAGGGTGGTTTCACATTTGGTTCCTGATAATTCTCATAGGTGGGAGCCTTGATGAGGTTTTTTTTATCAATATTTTCATGATGACCTCGAGTGGTTCCCCAAGGGTGGTTTACTTCCACTTGGGGGAGTTCTTGTTTCGCTGGGGTGGCCCCCTTTGATTGTTGACATTGTTGATGGTTTGATGGTTTGGTTGATAAGTTATTATGTTGGCTTGGTGATTGTTTTGATGGTGATTTTGAGGTTGATGTTGCAGTGTGGGTGTGTTTTGTCGAGGTGCATTGATGAAAACTTTGGTGTCAACAACACCATCATTAGTAATTTTTTTGTTTCTTGCCCATGTGCAAGGTTTGTCATTATAGCTTGAAGATGGGTGGTTTCTTTGTTGATCAGGATATGTTTGTGTTGTTGTTTGTGTAGCAAGGGCTCATTCAATGTTGAGTACCTTAGAGATCAACGGGTCATATGTTGTGATCCCTTGCAATTTTTGATGGAAAGCTAAGGCATCATCGAGGTTGGAGATGATAGTGCACACTTGTTTTTCTTCTGACATGTCCCATTTTCTCTGATTAGCTTTGGATCGCCATCATTGTAGGAATGAAGCAAATGATTCATTCTTTCCTTGTTTCAGAGCTGATAGTTCCTCTAGACTAACATCCATCACAATATTGAATACATAATTTTTTTATGAATGCATCTATGATTTCTTGGAACTTTTTGATGCTCAGAGGGAGGTGAGAGAACCAATCCATGGCTTGGCCTGCCAAACTTCTTGGAAACAACCACATTAGATAGGTATCATCATATGCGACTTCCATGCAATCAACCTGAAACTCCCTAATGTGATCTTTAGGGTTTCCCGTCCCACAATATTTGTCAAATTTTGGGATCTCAAATACCTTCAAGAATGGTTTCATTACAAGGCTCCTATCGAACAGATAAGGACACAAGTTGCTAGGTATTTTCATGGTTCACCTTAACTGAAGATCGAGCACTCGTTGTGAGAGAAACTTGATTTTTGTTGTCACATCATTTTGTGAATTAGGGGGTGGGATGAAAGTGTTTTGAGGTGGTTCAATTTTTGGTGGGATGGGTGGATTGGTTTGCATGTGCTGCTATGCCAAATATGCATGCAATTGTTGTTGTACCAACAATGCTTGTTGTTTGTCTTGTTGTTGTGCTATTAAGGCATCTTGATGCACTTGCTACTATTGTTGAGCCAACAATGCTTGTTATTGAGCCCCTAATTGGGCTACTTCCTATTGTTCTTGATATTGCTTCAATGCTTGTTGATATGCTTGTTGTTGTACAAGTTATTGCGTGTGTGCTTGTTCTTTTTGTGCTCGATATTAGGATTGGGCTTGAGTGTACACTTGAGCTTGGGCCTAAGCTTGTGCTTGAGCTTCAACTTTAGCTTCAGCTTGTGAAACTTGTGCAGCTTGTGTAGCCTATGCTACTTGAGCGGCTTGGGTTGTTTTTCGTGCTTATTGTTGTAATAAGGCTATCAATATGCTTGTTGTTGTGCAAGATACTGCGCTTGTGCTTGTGATTTTTGTGCTTGATATTGGGCTTAGGCTTGAGTGTACGCTTGAGCTTGGGCCTAAGCTTGTGCTTGAGCTTCAGCTTGTGTAGCCTACATTGCTTGAGTGGCTTGGGTTGTTTGTCATGCTTGTGTAGCCTGTTGTGCTTGTTGCACTTGTAGCACTTGTTGTGTGACTTGGGTGGCTTGAGAAGCTTGTTGAGCAGCTAATTGTGTGGCTTGTTGTCTTTGTACTTGTTGGAGTGCCTTTTGATAGGTAGCCTATTGAGTTTCTTGCAACGTGATATTATATTGGTTTGATGTGTTTGAGTTTGGTGGTGGTGGTGGTGGAGGTGGATTTGGAATGGTGCTTGTTGTGGTGATGAGAGGCACTGGCATATTGATTTTTGGGATTTGAGTGGTGGATGGTGTGATCGATGTGTTTGTTCCTTGCAAGACCATGTTTTGAGGGGTGATAGATGATGTGTTTTTTGTTTGTGATATGGGGATGGTTACCATATGTTGTTGTGATGTTAATGACAAGATGGAAGGATTTGGTATGATGCCCTTATTGATGGGTGGGGGAGTGTTTTGAATGAGGGATGAAAGTGGTGGTAACCCCAAACCAAGAGGTGAGACAGATGTTAATGGTAATGGTGGGAGTGGTGGGAAAGTGAGTGGTAAGCTCCCTTGGGGAAATGATGATGATGCTATATCAAAAATGCCCCCTGGTCCAAATAGGTCATTTTCTCCTTGTGAGGTCATGGGGAGAGAGGTTTGAAATGTTACATTAAATGATGATGATGATGATGGGTCATTGTGAAAGGTGAGGGGGACATATTGATGTGATGGGCTTTGGGGGATAGTGTTTGCATCCAAATCTAGATTGTTTACAAGAGGGTGTGTTTGCAATGCATTGAGAAATCTACTCCCTTTGTTAACAATTAGTTGAGTTGGAGCGATTGATGATATGGTTTGCGGGATATTTTGAGTGATATTTTGAATTTGGAATGTTGATGTGATGGGGGGTGTGCTTGATATGGGAAGTGTAAATGATGTTGAATATGGTTCCACAATAGTGCTCATGTCATAATTAGAAGGGAGTTTAGTCCATCATTTTAATAGTTCAAGCATGTATTGTTGAGGATGGAGTTTCATCATGATGTTAACAATCCTGTGCTTTTCAAGATTTTGAACCATCTCATTGATCTCATCTTGGGTCATTCAATGAGGGTTTTTTGTGAGGTCTTCCATTTTTCCATCCTCTTGATGATCTTGAGGGAGTGAAAGATTGGTCGTAGGATTGCTTGATCCAACAGGATTCATGTCAGTGTCCGTTTGACTAAGATCACTTGAGGATGATGTTTCTTTGTGGGCTTCCATGTCCTTGCGTTGAGATCTAGTTTGGACCATAAAATAGGGATCAATTTTTCAAGAATATAAGAGATGAACCTATAATTCTTTACAATGATATATCTTTAGGTACAAAGGGAAAAATTTTAGGATGATTTTAAAGATCAACGGATGATGATGATATGGATGTTTGATGGATGATTGGAACTCTTGAGAAAAATCTTGAAGGGTATTGTTAAACTTTTAGGACTTTGATTTTGATGTTTGTTTTGGGATTTATTGTATTTTGATGGTGAAATCATAAACTCTAAGAGGTTGGATGTTGTCCTAGAGTAGATTTTGTTCAAAAGATTCCAATTTGTCTAGGTGTGAGAAGAAGGATTCATCTAAACATACCCATCCAAACAAAATGATTTTGATTTTGGATAATGAACTCCTAGATCCCAAGATGTTGGATGTTATCAAGGGATGAATTTGTTCGCAAGATTTGATAATTTGACTAAATATATGGAGAAAGATGCATCTACACACATTTAATCAAACAAGATGTTTTTGGATTGATTTCAATTTGATTTGCCCAAAGTTTAACATAGAGGATTTTTCCAAGATTTTTCAAAGAGTTGATGATGAGATGATTTTTGATGTTTGAAGATGGATGAAGATTTTATTTTGATCTTATGTTTACCTAAAAAGGGTACTTGTTTATTAGACCTCAGTTTTGAAGAACATGCCTTTCTCTAAACAAGATGCTAAAACTCTCTAAAAAGATTCAAATTTTGACAATAATAAAATGAATACAAACCAGGATTGTTTCTTGAAGCTTTCCTGTAGAAGTTAAAAAGAAATCTTCGTCTGAATTTGTATAGCGTTGAAAGTTGCTTTTGGTGATCTTTTATACTAAGAGATTTTATCTTTGGTTTCTTGATCTTGATCTTGTGTGAAATCATTTGGAACACATGTGTGGTATTTAATTTTTTTTAGTCTTTGCTTAGTGACTTTGTTTTACCACAAACACTTCTTGATTAGGTTTTCAAACTAGATGTCCATTGTCTTAACTTCTTCTCATTCCACAAGGTATATCATGTGGAAATTTGATGAAATCAAGGCAAGGGTTACCTATTGTTAACTTTAGTAAGAAAATTGAGATATAAATCCAAGTGTTTAGAAACCTCTAAGGATAAAATCTCAAGGGAAAGCAATAACACATGAATTTGGTCAATTGTATTTGCTTCCTAGAGGGTTTGAATTTTTGATGACAATGTTAAATGTTTGTTTCCAAATATTTTTTGAACAAGCAAAGTGTTTTCTAACCAAGAACAAGCACAATCCTATAGATATAAAATACTATATTTGTTGATTCCCCGCTTGGACAAGTCCAACTACGCTTATTTTTAGTGAATGGTTAGATGCTTGACCCCACTGGCTCCCCTCCATGGCTCAACACTTCTTTTGGGGAAGCCAAGCATCAATACCCATGAATCTCCCATAGCATAGTTTCCATTTCTACTAAAAACCATAAAAGTGTGGGGTGGCTTCAAAATGACCATTCTTGCACCAACAAATAGAGAGGGATTTTGGACTTTCTGTTCATGGAGATTGACCCATATGATGAGAGACCATTATTTCCCTTCTCGTTGAAGCCAACTGCATGATACTGGCCTTTGTTCTAGTACCCACTTTTATATCCCGGCTAGAAATACTCTTGGCTTTAGAGTGTTACCAGTTGAGTCATTCCCTTGGGTGAGTAATTTTTCCCAAAGGTAGGCCCTCTGAGATAAACAAAATCAAGCAAACATATTCATAGTTTGATCAACCTTCATTTAGAAAAAAAGGGAGAACACATGCAATAGGTTCCACTCACACTCGCAAAGCTTGTTGTTCAATTTTAGTTCCCAAAATGAAGTGTGGAGGAAATCACTTTATCCCAACCTAAGACCACCAAAAATCCTTTTGATTCTCAAGGTTTTCATGAGGCATGAGAGAAGCACATACATCTTTTCAATAGTGTTAGTTTGAGTAAGCAATCACAAAACAAAGTAGCATATGTTCATTTTAACCCACAAAGCATTAATGACTTCTTTTTAAGCACCAAATGAAAAGTGATAATTTGCTTTGTTCAATTTTTAAATCCAAAACCAACTCTAGTAAATTTGTGTCCTAAAGTTCATTTTAAGCCTTTTTGTAGCAAGAAATTGTAATGTTCTTTTTAGACCCAAAATGAAATCTAGTATCCTAAGCATGGAAGATAACATTTTTTCCTTGAGAGACATAGTGAATCCTCTAAGAGTGGTTAACAAACACTAAAGTGTTCAAAAACACTTGGTATCATGAAATGATGTCATTATGCTTATTTTCCTCTTCACTTCTATTCAAATCAACCTACAAGAAAAGACCAATCAGATATGCAAAACAAAGTTCAAGAGGTCAGAGAATAATCCAAATGAGCAAGATTTGAAAAAAAAGCACATGTCATAAAACTAATTTCCACTTTTTACTTCCCTCCAACAGTGCAACCCATGAAGGTGTCAAATTTTGAAAGATTCAGCGGTGCAATATAGCACCACTTACCAGTTAGCATCATTCTACAGCTGGGCCAGTGAGCATTAAGGCGTCGCTATTTGAACCAGTGGTGCAGTTTGAAGTTTGGGAAGATTCTAGTGGGTAGGAAAGACACAGCAGTGCACTTTAAAATTTTGAATCTCGGGCAGGAAATAGAGGGCGTCAAAGTTTATAGTTTGCAGCAGTGCAATATAGCAACACTAGATTCTAAGTGGTCCTAAACAACGATGTTGATGTTCAAGCGGTGGAGTTTCCTGTAGAGATAAAAACAACAAAAAGCACATAATTTTATGGAAAAAAACATGATTAGAACTTCTGGTAAGCCCTCCTAGCGCCAAAATGTGAAAACATAAACCAAAGATATCAAATCCTATTCTAATGCAAAGAAAACTCTTAATCTCTTGAGGGAATTGGTGCCAATTTGATGTGAAAATTGACCCTTTCCCAATTCCAATGATGCAATGTAGATGCTTGATGAAGAGTGATCCACTTGATGAATGCTTCCAATGTGCTCCAAGATAAAATCTGCATAACCTAGCTATAAAACTCAATAAGATGAATGGAGATTGCTATGAATTTGAGTATAGTAAGTTTACTCTATTTGTGGATGCTAAAATGAGGAATAAGACCTCATATTTCTAGAATGATAAGATGGAGAGATTCCCAAAATGGAACAATGTGGGACTAAGATTCAACCAATGGCAAGATTCCACTTGTCAAAAGGAGAATGGATGAAGGATGTGCACATTTGGATGAATGTACCCATAAATGCAATTAGGTGATATTTGAAAATGTTGAAATGACATGTAAAAGGGAAATGAAATTCCTTAAATGTCACTTGGCTCAAGGAAAAGGGACTTATTAGGTGAAGTAAATGCCTTGTTGGAAGGACAAAGTCCACTTGGATTTTGAATTCAAATTGAGAGAATATTCCTCCATTATGCCATTTGAGAGAAAATAGAGATTTAATAAATGAATTAGATCTATTTTCATGTGCAAGTGGAAAAAGCTAGAGGATGGGACATGAGTTAGGATTAAACTAATCAAAGATTAATTAATTTAATGAAGGATTAGATGATGTGACAAATTTGACTTAGATTTATGGGTTGATTTAAATCAAATATGAGAAGAATATGATGAAAGGATTAATTAAATAAGGATTTTTGATTTATTTAATTAAAGTAGTTGAAGTTAGATTAAATAAAATAAAGTTTTGATTTATTTTATTTAATGACATAGACTTTAGGGATTTAATCAAATAAAATTGATTATTTAATTAAATAGGGATAATTAGATCAGGTTAATTGATTTAATTAATAAGAGAGAAAGACTTAATTAAATAAGATGATTTATTTAATTAAGATAGGATGATTGATGAATTTAATCAAATAAGGGTATCTGATTAAATGGTTAAACCGAGGGATGTTTTAGGATGAAAATGGTGTTAGTAATTGGGATCACATGTGCAACATCAATCAGTACATTTTCCATGTCTACATTAATTAATGTATATATTAGAGAAGATCTCTATATTTAATTAAATTGTACGTCTTTGTATGAATGACATCCATGTTTAAGTGGTTAATAGGAAAATTTAAGGGATTATTGGAGTTCTTTACATAAAACACTTGTTTGTAAATAGTAGAGAGAAGTGTAACCTCTTTGTTTACAAATCAAGTGGTATTAGAGTGGTTGTTTCCTTTGGGAAATTTGTGTTTGTAGGTTGTATTAAGTATGCCAACTACAAGATATGTGGAAATATAGATTTTATACCTTTTGAGCATAGAATTAAATTGAGATAGTGGTTGAGAGTAAGAATGGTGAAAGGAGATGAAGGGGAAGCTAGGTTTCAAAAGATATTGCTTCTAAAAAATTTAATATTGAGGAAAATGTGGGCATAATAGAAAAATGATGTTGGTCCAAGTCTCTAAAATGGTAATCTCCAAATAGAATAAAGTAGACAAAGAATAAGAAAGTGAAGAAAGAGCTAGATGAGTTCTTTAAGAAAAGGTTCTTCAAAGTAGAGGCAAAATTTGATATCCAACCCTTATTAGAGTAATATTAAATGATTATTTGAAGATAAGGCTTAATTTTGCAATAAAGTCACCTTAGTGACTTAGGGGAGTGTTATTTTTAGTGTTTAGTGTGATTTGTGTCATGTTTAACCAGTTGCATGTTTATTTGGTTTCATAATTCAAATTTTATATAAGGAGGTGTTCATCAATGTAATAATTTATCCTAATATCTAATAGAATTATTTTATTGTATCAAAACAAGGAATTACACCAAAAATAGTTATTTATCCTCAATGTGGCACAATAGACACAAGGGCTTGAAAATTAAATCACATGCATTTATTTTTTTGGTTGAATTCATGATAGTTTTTAAGATTTATTCAAGTTAGGTATTTTTGGTAAAATTGTGTCCACATTTTTCATGAAATTGTAAACCCCAATCTACTAAAATGTGTGATAGATTTAATAATCAAAATCATGATTTTTTAAAAGTATCTCTTTTTGGTGAATTTTCATCAAAAAATCATAGGTTTTTATTATCATCACCTAGATGCAATGAGTGTTAAGTGGACCACTCATTATCATGAGAGATGGGTTCTTGTCAACCACTACTTATAAAACATGGGTCAATGAATTTGACTTGTAAACTACACAGTTGAATCTTGATAGCAATATCACAATTTGACAGGTTGTGGAAAATACCTCCAACTTATCAATTGATGAGATAAAGGTGCTCTATAATGAATGGTTCATAAGGCACAACACTTGTTTAAGGTTTTTTAATTGGGGTTACAAGTTAAGTGGGCTTAACCTTGTGGAAAAAATTTTGGTTAAGCACACTTGAGATGGAGTAGTACTGGGATGGGAGACCTCTCGGGAAGGCCCAATGCTTTGCCTCTATGAGCATCACCTAGATGCAAAGAGTGCTAAGCGGACTATTCATTATCATGAGAGATGGGTTCTTTTAAACCACTACTCATGAAACATGGTTCAATGAGTTTGACTTGTAAAACTAAACAATTGAATCCTAATAATAATATCACAATTTGAAATGTTGTGGAAAATACCTCCTACTTATCAATTGATGAGCTAAAGGGGCTCTATAATGAATGGTTCATAAGGCACAAAACTTGCTAAAGGTTTTGCAAAGGGTGTTGCAAGATAAGTGGGCTTAACCTTTGGGAAAACTTCGTGGTTAAGCACACTTGAGCTAAAGTAGTACTGAGATGGGTGACCTCCCATGAAGGCCAAGTGCTTCACCTCTGTGAGCATCACCTAGATGCAATGAGTGCTAAGTGGACCATTCATTATCATGATAGATGGGTTCTTGTGAATCACTACTCATGAAACATGGGTCAATGAGTTTGACTTGTAAAACTACATGGTTGAATCCTAATAGCAATATCATAATTTGAAATGATTTGGAAAATACCTCTTACTTATTAATTGATGAGCTAAAGGGGCTCTATAATGAATGGTTCATAAGGCACAAAACTTGTTGAAGGCTTTGCAAATGGGGTTGCAAGCTAAGTGGGATTAACCTTGGGGAAAATTTTGTGGTTAAGCACACTTGAGTTGGAGTAGTATTGGGATGGGTGACCTCCTAGGAAGGCCCAATACTTCACCTTTGTGAGCATCACCTAGATGAAAAATGAGTGCTAAGTGGACCATTCATTATCATGAGAGATCAAGATGGTTTCTTGTGAACCACTACTCAGAAACATGGCTCAATGAGTTTGACTTGTAAAAACTACATGGTTGAATACTAATAGCAACATCACAATTTGACACATGGAAAATACCTCATGCTTATCAATTGATGAGCTAAAGGGTCTCTATAATGAATGGCTCATAAGGAAAAACACTTGCTGAAGGTTTTGCAAATGGGGTTGCAAGCTAATTGAACTTAACCTTGGGAAAAACTCTGTGGTTAAGCACACTTGAGCTGGAGTAGTATTGGGATGGGTGACCTCCTAGGAAGGCCTATTGCTTCACCTTTTTGAGAAACACCTAGATGCAATGAGTGCTAAGTGGACCATTCATCATCATGAGAGATGGGTTCTTGTGAACCACTAGTCATGAAACATGGGTCAATGAGTTTGACTTGTAAAACTACATGATTGTATCCTAGTAGCAATATCACAATTTGACACGCTGTGGAAAATGCATCCTACTTATCAATTCATGAGCTAAAGGGGCTCTATAATGAATGCTTTGTAAGGCACAACACTTGCTAAAGGTTTTACAAATGGGTTTGCAAGTGAAGTGGGCTTAACATTGGGGAAAACTTCATGGTTATGCACACTTGAGCTAGACAGTACTGGGATGGGTGACCTCTTGAGAAATCCCAGTGCTTTTCCTCTATGAGCATCACTTGGATGCAATGAGTGATAAGTGGACCATTCATTATCATGAGATATGGGTTATTGTGAACCACTACTCATGAAACATGGTTCAATGAGTTTTGTAGACACTGAAAAATGTCCTAAGTCTACGAGCATCATTTTTCTTGGTCATTGTCCTCCAATAATTAAATAATTTTAATTATTAATTATTCCCTAACCACATTCCTCTATTGATTAAATATTTTTTAATTATTTAATTAACTCATTTTCAAATCTTTATTCTGTCTCGATCAATTAAATAAATTAATTGTGTCACTAACATCCCCCTCTTCAATAATTAGATAAACTTCCCCCCACCCCCCATTATAGTTCAGCCTTTGGCATTGACCATATGGCCTTTGGTGGGGTTGGATCGACCTATTCGCCTTAGGGCCCGACTACCAGAGAACCATTATAGAAGGGGCCCTCCCACCCGAAATGGCTAATTCCCCCCCACCCGGAAGACCCACCCGATGAACCAGTGGGGCCCTAACTTCTTACTTGCAAGGATGGTCTGGTTGAACGAGCTAGTTGACCATGGGCCACTTACACCCCGGATGGCCTATCAATTAAGTCGTTGATTCTATACTGAACTCCTTTCTGGGCGCCCGCTAATCCTATTTCCCCCCACCCACCCCTATAGTTGAGGGACCCTGATGCCCCGGCCTAAGATTAGAGGATGGGTGGTTGTTCAATGAAAGACTCCTCCCACCAGAACCCACAGATAGAAACAAAGCTTGTCTGGGTGGGAGGTACTATTAGCTTTGATAGAATTCAATTACTAAAATGTACAACTATAGTAACTCGTTGAGATCCTTGTTTCCATCTCCTCTTTTTTCTCAAGTCGTTAGGCAATGTTTTAAAGGATAGGAGTTTCCATCCCTCACCCCTAGTAGCTCCTCTCAGCCATCATATATTTGTTTCATATCCGTGTAGGTGGGTGGTCTCTTTGAGGTTATGGTATTCCTTGATGGAGGGATGAACAATAATATCACTATCTGAGTTACTTCATGTGGGGCATCAAGTTCTCTGATGGTTTCTCCCTTTCTTTTTCCTCCCCATGGGTGAAGGGATCTTTCTTTCTTTCGCTTTCTTTCTTTCATGTCCTACATACTCCATCAACTACTTTATCCTTTCCTAATGGGACGACTATCCTCTATTGCCTACAGGGACTCGTTTCCCTCACGGAGTTACTTCCTTCTCTCCATCCCCCGCCTTTCCTTATTTAGTTCAGTATAGAATCTAAGGACTTTCCCAAGGTGGGGCCTAGGAGGATATAGTCAAATGGAAGCGACTAACCTGAACACCTACTTGCCACCCTTCACCCCTGGTGTCTCGACTTTCAAGGCTCCTACCCACACCCCCTCATATAGCTAGATTTCTTGAACCAGGGAGAGGGAGAACTATATTCTTTGAGAAAGGCCATAACCTCTTCACTAACTATAGTTAAATAATTGTCATCAATTATTTACCTATTCATCAGCCTTTCAATTCTTCTATGATTAAATATTATTAAAATCATTTAATTATCCATTGTAACTTCTCCCCCATTTAAATAATTAAAGTTAATTATTTTAAATGTCTATTTTCCTCCAATTTAATTAAAATGGTTGAATAATCATTTTAATTAAATATCCATTTTCTCCCATTTCCCTTTTTTCTCAAATAAATAATTTGAATGAATTATTTATTCTCCACTTGGCCAAATATTCCTTCTCATGAATTAATTATTTTTCAATTTTTAATTCATCTATCTCCTCCACTTGCTCATTAATCTTTGTCATAGTTGTCTTCGTCATAGTCGTCTTTGTCATAGTTGTCGACATCATAACCCTCCCATGAATAGAATTATTTTGGTGCATCAATTCTCCACTGTTGATCTTGACATCTTTGATCATCTCGTCTCACCGTTCAAATGGTTATCTATGAAAGCAGCCTTCCTCCATTTTTTCCTTAACAACTGTATTTCTCCAACTTTCTTGCTTACTATTTGTAGGTATTTGCACAACTTCAACAACAAATTTGAGGGAAATATTGGAAAAATAAGAAATAGGAGAGACAAGGGAAGTGAATCAACTACAGTATGGGGAGTGTTTTCATTTGAATGCTTTCATTTTATTCTTCATTGTTGTTTGTATTCTCTTGTTTTAGACAAGGTTTTAGCTTAGAAGTGTTGTGGATTTCACTTTATCTAGGCTAGAATATTTTTACACCATCTTACATTGGTGAACCTGACGTGAACACAAAATTTTTCAATATTTCGTATGGCTTTTTCTTTATTTTTGCAATTTTCAGTACATAATGACTCATTTGATCAAACAGTGATGCAACTAACAAGAAATGACACATTTGCTCAAAACAATGATGCAACTGATGATAAATGACACATATATGGAAAGCCTTCATGGGAGAGAAAAATTTAATTCAAAACAGCAATGCAATCGTTCTGGTGTGATGCATTTGTTGAAAAGAATGACGCAACTACCTATTTGGTATAAATTTACAATTTTCAATTTCTTTTCAATTTTTCTTCTGGGTTTTCGAATAGAGTAAGATTTTTGGTTGCTAACTCTTTGTTTTAGCATGTGGCTATGGAGTTTTGGAGTTCTAAAAAAATTGTCTTTAGAAACAACAAAAAAAATCAAGCTCTTTTATTTCAATTTTAAGCAGTTTTTTTATTTTGCTTGTTTTCTACAGCTTGCATCAAGATCAAAAAGGATAAAAAGAACTTGCATTTTTCACTCATAAGGATTTAAAAAGAACAACAATCTACATATTTCACTCATGGGAATTAAAATGAAGATGCATAAAATGTCATTAGTTTAAAATTTACAAGTGTCTTTGAATCATAAGAAAAGGGTAAAATCAACAAGTGTCTTTCGTGTTTGGTGATTTGCAAATGTCTTAGAGTATGTATTCTCTCCTCTAGTGTCATACGACAATCTTGAGTGATCAAAAGCATCTCTTTGAAATTTTTATAATCACACCACACATTTTGGATTTGGTGCTTAAAATGAACCCCATGTGAGAGTGAGGCAAAGGCACAAAGTATGCTCTCTCCTTGCACTTCATGCGATCTAGGATGATAAAAAATAAGTGCACTTCCTCACTATTTTTTACCTTTTATTAGAGGTCATGCCACCCCACTTCGAAAGGTGGGAACAACCCAAGTGGTAACAATCTAAAGCCAGGCTCTTCCAAGCCACTATTTAAAAATGTGCTTCTTGACAAAAGTCATTTAGCAACGAGTTTGGATGTGTCATACCAAAAAGTGCCAGTTCCCTCAATAGACCCATGAGCTACGTGAAAATTCTTCCTTAGAGAAAGGACTAGGAGGCCTCTTGACTTTCCATAGTCTTGAGCTAATCTTATCACGTGTATGGCCTATCTAAAATGGATGCCCTTACTAAAAGCCAATTTGTGTTAGTTCCCAAAACCCGTTTTATATGCTCATTGATCGCAAGAGGTCATACCTCTAAAGGAACCCTGAATCTTCACTGAGCATGTGTGGAGACAATAATTCCTCCTTGGGGGAATGAGACTTGGTGAGCCCGAGAAGTGAGTGTCGTGGAGGGGAGCTAGTGACACCAAGTCTCTAGATGTCCACCTTGTTCAAGTGGCTAGAGAAATCCAAATGGGGATATCAACTAGTGGTTTCCTTTCCAACCATAGGGTTTGTGCATTGTTGTCTATGTGTGTTTTATTTTGAAATAAAAAAAATCACATCTAAAACCAAACCAAAAATAAGTGTTTGATATTTTATTATGTGTTTCCCAATCAAACTTCATCAAAATCAATCAAAAATCCATTCAAAAACCAAGTCTAAACCATCAAAACTATCGAAAACCACATTTTGTGAACCACAACTGTCAAAAACAAAGCCACAGCTGATATCTTGCACTACAACTGATAACTGGAAAACTACAATTGATATCCTAGACCACATTTGTAAAAAATAGAGTTGCAACTGTTGTTATGAACTACAATTGTGCCTTAGAAGATCACAACCTAAAATGACGCATTTGTAGAAAGCAAAGCCACAATTGCCTGATAAATAGAAACCATCAAAATCCTTGTTCAAATCCAATCTAATCATTTTCACAGTGACCTTGACTACTAAACCTGAGGCTTGCAAGCATTTACCAGACTATTCTAGCATTACCATTATAATTCCATCACATTTTAGGTTGCATCCTTATCTTGCATAATCAATTTTAGACCTTTAGATGGCATTTGGCCTTCAAATTTGAGACTTAGGGAGATTATTAAAAAAAAATTACTTTACATGGTCACCTATCCGATTTGGTATTGACTTTCATCTATCACATTACTAATCCTTTGTCACTATCACCTTTTC
The DNA here is from genome assembly GCA_007258455.2 of Sequoia sempervirens. Taxonomy (NCBI): domain Eukaryota; kingdom Viridiplantae; phylum Streptophyta; class Pinopsida; order Cupressales; family Cupressaceae; genus Sequoia; species Sequoia sempervirens. Next base: position 39,740 of record VDFB02327425.1, read on the forward strand.
CAAAATTGGAGTCTCAAGCTTATGTCTTAGCCTTGACTCTACCTTGTCAAAATCATCATTATCACAAAGGTCAACCTTATTTGGATATGCTACCTTGAACCTACATTATTTTTATTATTATCATTTTCCTCAAATTACCTTAGTCTCATTTAGACTCATATTGCATCCCTTTGATCATAGCTTTTCAATCACCATATCAATCTTGAACCTTAGGCCTAAAGTACATTTTCATCCTTATCCAAAATATACAAAAACATAATTCATTTTCATCTTAGTCTTAGCATCATATCATTAAGCATCAATTAGTCAACCTTTCATACTTTTTCATCCATCAATCTTATTTTCCTTGCATAAACATCTTGCATCCCTATATTCAAAAAAAAAAATCCAAAAACATAGTCTAGCCTCATTTTCACCCCAACTTTCAAAGTCTCACATGGTTGACACAAGGTCACGTGCCAAAAGAAAAGATATGGATTTCTCTAGTGGCCCCTTTCATGATACTACCCTTGGATCTACTTCAAATCAATCCACACCTCATAGAGAAACTCCACAGAGAAACAAAACTAATACACTTGACAATATAAGCCTTGATGAATTCAACAAGAAATTAACTCCAGAAGAAATCGAGAGAGCTTGTCAAGACACAATATTTTTAACCATGGTTGATCAACTCATTGGTGCAGACCCTAATAGATTCTTCTATGCACTAGCCAAAAAGGGTGCCAAACTCCCTCAAGGATTTGACATCTCAACCATTGTAGAAGAAGAAGATACTCAAAATCCATTTGCACTAGGGATGCCCTCATCACAAAAAATGTCAACAATACCACTTGGGACTACAACACACATGTCTACCACTGCTACACACATTCTTAGCATCCCTACATTTGGAAAAAAATTAATCAATACTACTACACAAGGGCAAAGTTTCACCTTTGTAAGTTCATCAAATTCCTTGGGAAAGACCTTCAATAATCCACTTTTTCAAAATATAAATCAAGGTCCTATACCCACACTCCAAAACACAATCCAAGGTCCTTTATTCCAATTTCAAAGCACACCCCCTTCAAATCAAAATCCACCAAATAAATCTAGAAAGATTCACATTGTCTCACAAAAGGTGCCAAATCAGAACATTAATCAAGGACCTACATCATCCTCCCAAAACACAAACCAAGATCCAAATTTTCAAATTCAAGGGACAAACCAAGGGCCTACACCTTAATTCCAAAACACTATACCAAATGCAAACATGACCTTTGGAACAAACCAAAATGCCAATTTCATTCCAAACCAAAATAACACACATCAATATGGCAACCAAGACCCCACGTCACAAAGCATTAATCCTAATCCAAATCCAACATATGACCTCAATAACAACATCATGAAAACAAACCAAAACAATGCAAAACAAATACATTAATACAACAAATGCAGGCCCACCAACAACAAATAACAAATATACAATTTGGGACTAACAAAAAGGCCTATTCCATGGAGGAATTTTGCCCCTTTCCATTCAATAGGAATTTGTACATGCCACCCTTTCCCCCTCATTTCACAACACCGCCTTTTCCCAAGTATAAGGGGACTAGGGATCCAATAGAACATATCAAATAATTCAGCACTTCATGTATGGAAGTCTCATATGATCCTACCTACCTGATGAGACTATTCCCATGAAGCCTCACAGGGCCTACCCTAGATTGGTTTTCACATCTCCCTCCAGGGATTAGAACATGGGATGAACTAGCTAACAAATTAATCAATCACTTTGCCTTCAACATTAAAAATAATGTCACCCTTACAACATTGAGCATAGCCAAACAAGAAGAAGGGGAATCACTCACCTCGTTTTACCAAAGATGGCAAGGTTTGGTTAGAAAATTCCCCTGTCGCATTCCTGAAAAACAATTGGTCACCATGTTTGTGGAAAACACAATGAACTAATGAGTTTAATTCAAATAAAATGTTACAAAACCTTTGAGGAAATTATTGAGAAAGGTGTCCTTATTGAGAAAGGTCTTATTACAAAAGGAATGGTCAAGGTACACAAGGAAAATCTAAAACCCAACAATGAAAAAAGAAAATACTAGTCTCGAAACAAAAATGTCACAAATGATGGATTTGTTGATGCCAAAATGATAACCAAAGGTCCAACCATTCACCTTAAAGGTCCCTCCTCATCAAATACACCAAATACACCAAACACTCAAATGCAAGGTGAAAATCAAATATTGAATGTAGTCCAAAGCAATCAAAAATGCAGAGGCCCTCCCTATTCCAAGAGACAATACACCAAATTAGGTGAACCTATTGAATCAGACCTCAAATAGCTTGTGCAAACCAACACAATCACATTACTAAACATCAAGAATTATGAACCCTCTTTGATCAAACCTGATTGGTGGAAAGAAGATGAATACTATGAATATCACTAAGGAAAAGGACACAAAAGAGCTAGATGTTGGACACTCAAAAATATCATCCAAGACCTTATTGAAGATAGAACCATTTTAGTTGATAATTCACAAGGCAATATAAACACTAATCACACCATATTTAAAACCCCCTTGCAAGATCATGACAAAGGGAAGGCCTCCAGTTCAAGGAACAACAATAATGCCAATTATGTCACTGTCAAACATGATTATAGCACCATCCTCCATAATATATGAATTGTGGATGAACACATTACCACTATCACCATAAACAAGCCAAAATCATATTGTATTCTCACCACTCGCAAAACCAAAATAACTATTCCAGGACCTTTCTCAGACCCCCAACCAAAAATCCAATATAATCTCCTAGAGCAACTAGGGAAAACTCCTATACAAATTTCCATCCTTGAGATCCTTCGCATATCTCCGCAACACAAATCCATCCTTTATAAAGAATCGCAAGAAGAATTCATACCTACTAACCTAGATGTCAATGAATTTTAGGCCATGGTTGGATACCTAGCTATGTCGCACCATGTCACATTCTCTGAACAAGAATTTTTTGCACCAACATCCGATCAAAATGATCCCCTACATATAGAATTCTATGTATATAAATGTATGATCAAAGGATTCCTAGTAGAAAATGGGATAGGTTTGAACATTTTCTCACTAAAATTGGTGAAAGCATTGGGATACTCTAAGAATAACATAGACCGAACCAATAAAATTATGATCAAAGCTTCTAATGATGTTGAGCACTCATCTGAAGGTGTAATTTCACTACCTATAAGAGTTGGTCTTGCAATATAGAATATGGTGTTTCACATCTTGGATCTAGATTTATACTATGACCTTATCCTTAGCCACCCATGGATTCATGCCATGAGGGCTATCTTTTCCACATACCACCAGTGCCTCAAGTTCCCACATAATGGTATTGAAATCACTATCCCTGGTGACCTCGATCCTTTTCAATATTGTACCAATCTAAAAGGAACTATTGAATGTCAAATACCCATTAATTGAGAGGCTTCATCCTCCAACTCATCTACCACTCCATCTCACTACATTGATCCATCCACCCTTGTCAAGTCATCCACTCCATTCACCATGGCTTCTACACCCAAAATATAGATCCAAGATAGAGGGTGCAATGAATACAGTGTGAAGAGTGTCTTTTTCTTTGGAAAGTTACCAAAATCGTTGAAGTCTTATGGTAAACTACATCCTGTACAGCCTAAATTCGTCATTCATAATCCCCCTACTACCTTCACTAAATGGGGGGAGCTAGCCAAAGAGTCTTCAGATGACCATATTCTCACATGGTTATACAAAGAAGATGAGGATATTGAATAAAAATTGTCAATTGAATAATATTCGAAAGGGTTCCCCATAATGAAATGATGAGGATATGATGGACACAATAGTCTTGGCCTAAACAAACAAGGAATTTTGAAACCCTTGCAACCTCCTAACTTAATCAAGCACTAATGGTTAGGTTTTGTACCAGTAAAAGTGACTATTTGGGGTATCAAATTATCTTCAAGTGAGGTTATTGATGCTTTGAATGAGGTTGAGATATACGGAGACTCATGGGACTTTGATGTCAATTCCAATGAATATGAATGGGATTCCCTATCCTCCACCACTTTTATGGACCTTGAAAAATTTTTTGGAACACTTGATGAGCCCTCCATTGAAAAAAAATTTAGCCAAATGCTTACGATTGGTTCCCCACTAAGCCTACCAAGTCCCCCTCCAAAAGTCCCTTTGAACAAAAAAGAATGGATCAAGCACTTTTGGGAAACCATTACTTTTTCCTCTTAGTACCTTGATGACTCTACCTTCGTCTTTACCCTATCTTCCTACACCATGACCCTTGACAATACCAATGATGGCTTACCCCTTTTCAACCAGAAACTCATAGATTGGGATCAACAAGAACCACCAAGTTTGGGCACTTTCAAGAACGAAAAATCCATTGTTGAGTTCATGGGACTTTGTGAAGGAGTACCAAGTGGTCCATAGAGCTCAATTATGCAGCATACTTTGGTGAAGTTTTCCTCTCCTCTAGTCACAAAAGTGAAAATGAAAAAGATAAAAATAAAAATAATAGGTCTTCAAGTGAAAACCAAAAGGCGCCTATTGATTGTGAAAAAGTAAAAATAAAAGGATGTATTTGAAGGTGAAAACCTCTCTGAGGCACCTGAGGATGGAGGACTAGACACTCTCCCAATAGACTGAGAGATATTGTCATTGCTCATAGAGGAAACAAAGGTAGTGAACATTGGAACACAAGACAATTCTAGAATCATATAGTTAGCAGTATCTTTGACCTCCAAGGAAAAGTCTGAGTTCACGGCATTCTTCTAAGAAAGACAAGTTAATTTTGCATGGTCATATGTTGATATGCCTGGATTGGATCCTGATCTCATTCTACATCACTTGCCACTGTTACCAAATGCCAAACCATACAAACAAAAGTTAAGAAAAATGCACCCATAGATTGCACTTCTCGTCAAAGTGGAATTGAAGAAGTTATTGGATGTTGGATTCATATGTTCTATTGAATATGCATATTGGATATCAAACCTTGTTCCTGTCACCAAGCCAAATGGTTAAATCATAGTAAGCATAGATTTCAGAGATCTCAATAAAGCTTGCCCTAAAGATGATTTTCCTTTGCTAAACATTGATATCATAATAGACCTCACTACTAGATATGAGATGTTATCACTGATGGATGGATTCTTGGGTTACAACCAAATAAGAATTGCTACTGAAGATCAACTAAAGATAACCTTCACATGTGCTTGGGGAACTTTCTGTTGGAATATCATGCCATTTGGGTTTTAAAATGTTGGAGCCACATATCAGAGAGCCATGACTATTATATTTCATGATTACATGCACGTGCTTATGGAGGGTTATGTTGACCTTTTATCAAAATCTCTAGAATGAAGTGGTCACTTAGCAGTCTTGGATAATATTTTCACGCAACTAGAAAAGTATAAACTCAAGCTTAATCCAAACAAATATGTTTTTGGGGTCCAATCAGGAAAACTCCCAGGATATATTGTCTCTCACAGAGGAATAGAAGTTGATCCCACCAAAGTAAAATCCATCTAAGAAATGCCACTGTCAACCAATATCAGTTAGTTAAGAATATTACAAGGAAGGTTACAATAAATCTGTAAGTTCATTGCTCAACTAGAAAATAAAATCCATCCATTTCAACATTTGTTATGAAAAGGCATTCCCTTCAATTAGACAGAGAAGTGTCAAGAAGCATTTGATCAGATCAAGAATTATCTACTATCTCCACCAGTCCTTATGCCACCAATTGATAGAATATATTTGATATTGTATGTGACAACAACTACATCAACACTAGGTGCATTGTTAGCACAAAATGACAATGATGGCAAAGAATGAGCAATTTACTACATCAGTTGCACCTTAGTCGGATATGAGCTAAACTATAGCCCTATTGAATGAGCATGTCTAGCAGTTTTGTTTGCAACCCAAAAATTGAGACATTACATGTTGAATCACAAGACAAAATTGATTTCCAAAATTGATCCTCTGAAATATCTCCTCAGCAAAGCAGCTCTGACAGGGAGACTAGCTAAGTGGGTTATGATCTTGAGTAAGTGTGACACTAAGTATGTTGATTGAAAAGAAATAGAAGGACAAGTCATAGCTGATCAACTCACAAATGGAGTAGTAAAATTAGATCACCCTTTGATATCTGACTTTCCAAATTTATCATTTTTTGTCATAAAAACATCAAAAAATGGAAACTATACTTTGATGGATCTTTTGCAAGTCATGGTTCAGGAGTAGGAATTTTGTTTATCACCCCTCAAGGGGATTCCATTCCCAAGTCATTTCAAATAGAATTCCCATGCACAAAAAACATAGCTAAGTATGAAGCATTATTAACAAAATGGAAAATCAAGGATCTTTAGGTCTATGGTTATTCCCAGTTAGTCATTAAGTAGCTTAATGATGATTATGACACCAAGGATGAAAAAATGATGCCCTAAAAGCACATGGTGGGTAGTTTCAAATTGTACTTTGATACTATTTCCTTCGAGAAAATACCGGGAATCCAAAACCAAGCAATTGACACAATGGCTACAATTGGATCTATCTTAGACATTCCTAACAATGCTTCGAAATATGAGTTCTTGGTAGAACAAATATTGATCCCTATGTTTGATGTCCCTAAAATTGAACTTGTGTGTGAACTTGTTGGTCTCAAATCTCCTTGGTACAAAGACATTTACAGTTATTTGCATGACCAAGTTATCCCTCCTGACTTGTCCCTCAACCAACGTAAAACCTTTATCTTAAAAGCATCTAAATATGCCATCATTGGAGATACCCTTTATCGTCACAGCCTAGATAGCAGCCTCCTTTGGTGTCTTGACTCAAATGAATCACAAACAACCTTACAAGAGGTACATTACGCTATATGTGAAGCTCACTTTGCTAGTCCTACCTTAGCTAAAAATCTCATGAGGATGGGATATTATTGGCCTACAATGAAACGTGATGCCTATAATTTTGTGAAGAAATATCACCAATGTTAAATTCATGGAGATCTTATACATGTGTCAGCTCAAGAATTACAACCGCTTAGAACACCCTAGCCATTTTCTCAATGGGGACTCAACCTCGTAGGAAAGATCCATCCCACCTCAGTTAATGGACATAAGTTCATCCTTGTCGCCACATAATACTTTACCAAATGGATTGAATCCATCCCAATGACCTACATTACTGGAAAGTAGATAGCTAAGTTCATCTTGAATTACATTATATGCCGTTATGGTGTCTTAGATTCCATAATTACTGACAATGGTCACCCTTTAAAGAATCAAGACATCTGTGAAATTTGTGAAAATTTTCATATCCAACACCACTTTTGCTTCCCCATAGTACCCCTAGGGTAATGGTCAAGTCAAGGCATCTAATAAGACTATACTAAAAATCTTAAAGAAGACTGTCAATGATGTTGGCCATGATTGGCACATTCAACTCAATCCTACTTTATGGGCCTATCATACCAATGTTCATACCCCTAAGGGAGCCACACCATATTCCCTCATCTTTTGATTTGAAGCCATACTTCCTATTGAGGTTGAGTTACTATCTCTAAGAGTATCTATACAAGGACTTATGGATCAAGAAGAATATAGTGTATCCTGTCTACATGAGCTAGAATTATTGGATGAAAAGAGATAGAATGCCTTGACACATTTGCAGGCATATCAGAATCACCTTCAACACAACTACAATAAGAAGGTTCAATTGAAAAGTTTTGACATTGGTGACTTAGTCCTGAAGGAAAATCCAAAAAATCAAGCAGAACGAGAAAAGTTTAGAAAGTTTGAACCTAATTGGTTGGGTCCTTACATCATCACAACAACATATGGATTTGGTGCATATCAACTCTTTATGCCCAAAGGTGAACCATTTCCTGACCCTATCAACAGTGTGTACCTTCGCAAGTATTATACTTGATTCTCAGAGTATCCCTTTCAAAAGTCAAAAATACAAAAAAAAATACAAAATTACAAAATACAAAAAAAATTAAAAAATAGTCACCCTGATGAAAACCTGGCAAGCCTGTAACGCCCCGACTTAGTTACATTATAACAAAGAGAAAAAAACAAAGTTAACAGAATATTTTTTTTTATTGTTTAAACATATGTTATAAAGTATCTAAGACGTTGTAATATAAACTTAACAAATAATCTAAACACATTGATCATCAACATAAGTACAAATTTGATTTCATGTAAGATCCAATTTATAAAATTACATACAATTATTTATCCCAAATATCCATTTTACATAAAACGAGTTTTCAAAGAATCTCCATACAACAAAGGTGATACAATCAGTACACTCTTATACAAGAGGTAAGTTTACAAAACATATAGTGTTCATCTGATATCTGGTACATAATCCACGAACAAGCTCTGCATCAACAGTCATGAACAAAGTAGTGACTAGAAACTGCTGCAAGCTTAGGATCATCTGCAAGAAAATACAAGGAAAATAGAGCACGATTTCCTCTTGACCATGTGGAACCCAAAGGTCCACTCCCTCCATGCTAGGAGATACTGACAGGTCCACAAACAAAGCAGATAGAACATCACATTTACGGGGTTTACAATTCATAATACGACATAACGTTTACAAATCAAAACAGATAAAATCATAGTATCAAGTTACATTACTTTGAAATCTCAACAAAAGAAACACCATCATGATATAGACTCAGAGAGTGTCATCGCATTGTCAGGATAGGTTACCCTAGTGAATCTTCCTAGACTACCGGGCCTCTCTCCAAGAGTTACCCTGGCAGTCTCTACCGATTCCCGGCCCCTATGCAGACCAATGCGGTGTCGTTACAACTTTCAAGAGGACAAGATGGCGACTTGCCATTCCAGGCCTTCTCAGCCTTTTCTCAACCTAAATGAGTGTTAAGAAAAAGGTGAGGCATACCATTATCTGATTTAGTGTTTAGAACTACCCAACCCCTATTATATTAGTTAGGTTATCACTTAATTAACACACCTACGATAGGTTACCCAAACAATCACTTCTGGATTTCGGCCCCTATCGCAAGCCACTCTCTCTATAACATGACTCAACATAAAATCAATCTAGGGGTAGCTATCAAGCATAAAAATCAAAACCATAATGTTTACATCCTTCACTAGAGGAAAATCGCAATCTCTAGGTTGTCACTTTGAAAACCACAAAATAATACAAAGCTATATTCCCCACGTAAAACAATTGTAATACAAACAATATGATCAATACGTCAAACACTTAACAACTTTTTTTCTCTTTCTTAACTTTTAAAGAAAATAAAGTAACCATCATTATCATCATGAATACATTCGCAATCAATAGTTTCATTTAATCATTCTCAGTGAAATAACAATTTTCTAATAAACAAAATTTTGAGAATATCATAAATTAAAGTGTACTAAGTTTACAATATGAATCTTATTTAACTACTTTTGATGAAATGAAAATAATTATTTCAAATTTGTGAATATACTATCAATTTGAGGTTTAACAAATATCATTAAATATCGAATATACTTTATATAGATTATAAATGTTATTGTTTTACTAATACTTCCAAAATATAGCTTTTTCTAATACTATATTGTTATATTTCAAATGAATTTCAAGAATTGTATATACTATCATTATATAATAACAATACAAACTCTTTATATTTTATACTACAATTACCTTGAAAATAAAATAAAATAAAACAAACATTTCCCTTATAAAACAAAACTACACTTAACTGCACTTAACTACACTTATCTGTACTTAACTACTCTTATCAATGATTTAAGTCTAATTAACTGATGTTATAATTTAATTATACTTGCGAACATAGTATTCTACTCTACTAGTAGTTTGTAATCAAACATACTAGAGGTATTCTGCGCAATCAAGAAACAAGAATCCGCCATGCATCAATATTCACAATACAGATTTCATTACATTTTGTAACTGTAGTTTAATATTTCTTTGGTTTGCATGCAGAATTGAATATACTCATAATAGCAAAATATTTTTAGTTAGACAGTTGACAGAGAGTAATAGAAATAGCGCTGATCTTGCAAGTCATATATTTCAAAAGGAAAAGATTACGGAATATCTAATAAATTTATAGTTTGAATTAGCATTAGACATTTTTGCCACTAACTTTCTGCCGCACTGGTGCAATGCATTAAGTAGACTCTAAAACTAAAGAGCTTAAATTACGTTTTAATTAGATGAGAAGAAGATTACACAGGTCATTATAGAACACGGTTACGGACACAACAAACTGGGCACAGGTGATGGAGTTTAAGGAATACGGTGCCTAAATGGAGTCTCTTCATTCACAAAATAAAAGACAGCGTACCAATTCAAGCAAGAAAGATAATGATAATTAGATACAGCCTAAGTAAAAAATCAAAACTCCAGAGAATAAACTTTTACCTCTGCCATCAGCGCTGGTAAAGAGAAATGATGTCATGCAAAGAGGAGTTATCATACTACAGTCTTGGTTTTAAATCAATCTTCAAATCAAAGATTATATAGCAAATAATATATGAAGAGGTCTGCGCATAATTCAAATAGACAATTTGTTTTATAGCTGACAGAGATTAATCAACTTGTGACAGTAAATAAAGGTATTAGAAAACAAAATAAAAACTAAGAATTGTGTTATACCTAGGTTCCTATAATGGTAGGAATTGAGCAATATAATGATATATTCTTCCATATTCCTGTGCGCACCTTTCATAGATATATATTTGGATATATATTATTTAAGAATATAAAAGAATTAACTATAAGTAATCTTAATAACAATTAAACGCTCTTCTAAATATAGAAAGTTGTATTTCTCAGCACAAAATACCGTAATACTAAAATTTAAACTACAGCTAATAAATATCCAGATCAAAAAATTGTTTAAATCTTATCTTGAATATAAAGAATAATCTTCAACCCTTTCTTAAAATTTCAATTTCATGCATTTACAATCATCTTACAACCAATTTAAGGATGTTTCTAGATTTGGAATTAAACATATTTACAGTATATTTTAACTCTTTCCTATTTTAATATTCAAATACAATTCTAATTTTGTTTCTTTGTTGTTTGTGCAGGTTCAGCAAAACAATTTCCTTTCAAATCAACGACTCCTACAATAAATTTCCAGAATTCAAACACAAGAAAAAGAATTCAAGAAGAGAACCTGTTTAAACTCGAAAACTGGCTAAAAAAAATGATCCTTTGAAAACTTTTATCAACCCCCAAGTCAAATCACCAGATTTCAATGAAGAATTTGCAATGAACTCAGCTTCAAAATTACGCTTTAAAACAAAATCCTAAAGAAAAACTCTTCTGAAACAATTGTTGTACTGAAATTTTGCTAAAAAGCTGCTGCCGTAAAATTCTTCCCGTGAATGTTCAATCATTCTAAATCCCCCTTTTTTTGATATTAATTCATGCAATTCAATTTCAATCATCAAATTTTAACTGATAGTTTCATTTGCATTGTAAATAACTCATTCAGTTCAACTCATTCTTAAAATATCAGAACAAACCTTTAACAGACAATTCAGAGATTCATAACTCGTTGAAAATAACTTGCTTTAAAAATATCTATTTCACACAATTTAATTTGCACAATTAATACAACAATAATATTATTTAATTAAAAGCATTGCAAGAAATTAACTTTCACTGATAAATTCAACAACATATTTAATTTAACTTAATAAATTAAATCACAAACGTTGGCATAAATATTAATAAACATTTAATAAAATCGATATTAATTACGCAAACACAATACACTATATATTCAAACAGGACAAGACAAATTGGGCTATACGGGGTAACACAGAGATACTCGTTCAAAAATGAACGATGGTTTAAAAGGACCTGTCAATACCTTCGACAACATATTTATAATGTATTAGGGTACACTCAGACTTGACAAGCAGGTGGAGCTGTTACCCGGTACCTGTGTCTGCAGGAAAACATCAAGGTTAAAACATGTATATATAAACTCATGTTAGAAAACACACCGTGAATAAGAATTGCAGTGTAGCAGGGTACTCACGAATGAGTAATGCTACACTGTCTTATCCACCGACACAAACGAGCAAGATCAATCATATACAATCATAACAACATGATAACATAAGCAATAATCATAACTAATAAGCCATATCATGAATGAAACTATCATCGTATCATCGAACCAACATAATCCAAATAACCAGGATGTCAATGTATCATCTGAGAAATCAAAACAACATAGTATCCAGAATCAACTCTGAAATGAAACAACATAGTATCAGAAAGAACTAAGCATCTAATAAGCAGAATCAAACCAAACAGTATGTCTAAACTGGAGGGGTACTACAAAGCCTCTTGGTGACAACAAAAAAAATAAAAATAAAAATAGTAAAGAGAAATAATTCATCCAAAAGCGAAAACTACTTTGGTGGCGCTTTGGGTAAGTACCATAGTGAAAACCTAGTGAACACGCGCCATGTGTAGTCATTCTATGCTCCTTTTTCTACTATCACTCCATCTAGTCTTTCACCATTTCTCATCCATTTGCACATGTCACTCGCTCATAATAAAGTTTTTTCATCCTTCCCATGGCCTGAGAACCACCGACATTTAGTATCCTTCACCTGAATGACCATCCTTTGCATTCACTCACTGATTCTCCTTGCACATAACGATTTGGTCCTGCACCTGACTGGGGGAAATTGCTTGACTTACATATTCATGAGAAATAATAGGTGGTATCATCCTTTTAAACCTTCAAAAAACTAAAAAGTCATAAAACATCAAAATCCAAAAAAACATCAAAAATTCCAAAAATGGAGTTTGAGTCTGAGTCTGAGTCCATTTGTGTTAGTAGGGTCGAACTACATTGTCTCTGTGCATTTACTAAGTAGGAAAGGCTCATCTTAAGTGGGCCTTCAAGACATTAGGTCAATCCTTTTAGGCTTGGTCAAACAATAAAATCATAACTCCATCTTTTGTCAAATAAGGCAAAGTCAAGTTATGTCGAACTATGAGGTCTCTATGTGTATAACGTAGGCAAGGCCATCAATTGATGAGCCCCCGAGGCCACCTAGGTCAATCCTTTAGGGTTTTTCGAGTTTGGTCTTTTTCTTGGTCCACAAGCAATCATCATTCAAATCAAATCATGAATCAATAGGAAAACATAACCAACAAAATCTTTTATCTTCAATCTGTCAATCATCTTATCGGCAATCAATTGATTTGGTCATTGATCTTGTATTTGAATGGGGCATTATGTCATTCATCTCATTTGGTTCTATCTCTTTTCTTTTATCAAGATGCATCCTTCCTGAGGTTAGACTTTGTCTTTGGTCAATCTGGTCATTCACCTTAAGTGGGATGTGTCTTTCTTGTAGTTAGGTGCCTTTTCAACACTTGTCATTTGGTCAACTTTATCAGATGTGTTACTTTCCTTGAACAAGATGTGCCTTTCCTAAAATTAGGCACCATCACATCAATCAGTCATATCAATCACACTGTTTCAAAATCAATCAATCTTGTCATCTTGGTCAATTAATCTTACCTTAATCAAGATGTGTCCTTGAAACCAGGCGCAATCATTCAATTCAACTAGTCAATCAATCTTGTCAACCTTTTCAATCATTTTTTCCTTATTTCGAATGTGTCTTTCTTGAAACTAGGAACAATCAATCAAATCAATTTTTCAACCATTTTCAACTTATCAATCAATCCTTGTCAACCTATCAATCAAATTCAGCCATCTCTATCAACTCAAACAATCTTCTTAGTAACATTGGCAAACACGGTCTCTCCAGAAAACACTTTGTTGGTCTAGGTTTGTCTTATTTTTTTGATTGGATCATGTTACTAGTTACCTCGAGGATGTCCTATTAAGGGATTTATAGGGACGATGATGGATCATGACCTCATTTCTTTGCTTGTTGTTTGTAGTTTGTCTTGAAAAAAAGATTGGGATAATTGGATCCTTAGTATGAGCTGGGGCATTCCTTGTCTTTTGACTACTTGTCTTTCACAAATGGTCACCTTGCACACCTTGGTTTATCTCATACCATGGTGTTCCATTTGAGACAATTTTGATTCTTGATGATGATACATATAAAAGTATGAAAGTTGGTCATCTATATTAGCATCATTCCCATCTATCATACCATCTCCTTTGCCCTATTTCAAGCTAACTTCTATCTATTCTATGCTAATATTTCTTCCATCTGCATCTTGACAGAGTCCTGTGGCACACAAAAACATCTTGCATACATATTCATGTTAGAAAGCATCATAGAAAGCATTTTCATCATAGGCAGTATTATCATATTAAGCTACATATATTTGCATAATAAAACACAAAAACATAAAGATCATCCATATAGAATTAGCATTTTATCGTCATATTAGCATTATCATATTAGTATTTTATTGCATTGTACATTGCATCATAGCATCACATTCCATATCACATTGCATTTTACATCATGATCCATTATATCACATTGCATTGCATTTCACATCACATTGCATTCCATACATATTACATCACATTAATAATATTATAACATATCACATTACACATCATATTTTGCATTCATATTAGACGTGCTCAATCATTACATTTTACATTACCATATAAACATCCCATCACATCAACATTTAATACATTGCATATCACATTTCCTTTATCAAATTAAGTTATTTCTCTTTGCATTCCTCATTCATATATATCATAATAATATAAACATCTTCATATTACATCACATTTATCAAAATAGGTCATCCACACTACATTTACCATCCACACATATCATAAGGGGCATACACATAACATAGTCATAAAATTATAATCATAAAGCATGTTAGACCATACATAACCATATATAATGCATTAGTAAACATCATAATCATAGCATGAACATCCATAGCATAGCATAACATCATCATGAATATAAAAGAATAATCATATAACAATGCATATCATCAACCACCGCCAAAATCATCATATATATTGCCCAAAAAAGTAATAAGTGTCATGGGTACAATGTCAAGATGTTTCCAATAAAAATGGAGCTCGTAGGCTCAATAATAAAAAATGTCAGTGTCCATATAACATGATAAATAAAAAGGATGCTCTATCCCAAGTTGTCCTGATCTCCTGTCCTTGGGGCATCCCTGTCCTTCCTACATGGTGATTCTATGGACCTATTCTCTATGGTAGGAGGCATGTCATATAGTGTATCCCATCTATCATCTGATCTCTCCCCCTCAAACCTACTTTGTGTGCGCATGTTATGTGTCATACTATGTGATCAGCCCCATGAGCCACTGTTAATCTTTGAAAAGGTGGGCTCCCTCCACTCTGACAATACCACTCTCTCATATATATCTCTATAATACTAACTGGCCTTGGTCACTCTAGCATACTCATGCGCAACCTCCATGAAAAATCCACCACATGTAGTCATAAAACCAATCATCCACAAGTCTATCTGTTGTCAGCTAATCACAGCTAAGTCTCTCTCCACCTGGAAGGAATCCCTCTCGGCCTTAAGGCCATCCCTCTCTACAGTCATAGTCATCAGCTTTGCCTCCAAATCCTCAAGTGCACTTGTAGGGTGGCCATCCTTTAATTTTCATTGCCCTCATCTACTCAGCCCTCCTTTATGCCCACCTCCTCAATCCCCATGATAATCCTCTCGCAAAGGACCCTCTCTACCTCATCCATCTCTTCCTCTCCTACTACCTCTAGCTCATCCTATCCCCCCCTCTCCCCTTGCCTCAACCTCCATAGCCTCTACCTTTGGTTGTGCTACCTCTAGTGCAGGAATCTTTGTGTGTTGCTCTCACTTCTACACTACCACCTCCTTCACTACCCTCTCCTCCAGCCAATCCTCCTCCATATCCTCCTACGCATGGATTGGTATAGTTGTCCCACGACCCATCGCCCTCTATCCCTCCTCCTCCTATGATGGTCTCCTCCCTATCCTCCTCTTCCATCTACCCCATCATCCACCCATCCTCCTCCATCCCCCCACCCATCGTCTCCTCTCCCCCCACCCCTTAGACCTCTATCCCCTCATCGGCCTCTCGGGCCCCTGCCTCTGCACTCTACTGGTGCTGGTTGTTGTGGATCTATCAAAGGTACTAGTCTATGTATCAACCACCAAGCATCATACTCTAGTGTCGTACCTGTATCAAAATCCCCTCCTCTCCACTCCCAATCCAATGCTTGAAGGTAATCTATCTCCCACTTTGCTATGGTGACCACAATCTTAGGTCCCTAGGGTGGCACCTCTCATGAGGATAGTGCAAACTTTGTTGTGCAAACTGGAACACCTTGCCTCTCCCCAAACTATCATCTAACCCTCTTTGGGAGATACATCTCGATGATATGTTGGGTTTTTACTATGTGCCCGATGAGATACCTAGGTTGTTGACACCATGGCATGTGATCATCCTCATTGATCCACAAATCACATGTCATGTATGGCCTTCAAATGAAGTTGAACAATGTGTCTAACCCATGTCTCCAGTACCCAACATCACCAACATATGTTTGTGTAAGGGCCCCCTAATACATATAAGAATATAGAGCACTCGCTACCAACTGTCGCACCACTGGAGGTCAGAACACTTCTATGTGCTCCTAGGCCCAAACTATTAGTAAAGTCACCCCACAGCTCAAACTATGTCCTCCCCTATAAGTAATATCATGGAGCTAGAAGTAGAGCATGGCCAACAGACATGGCCTCCACATATACACTATCCCAAAGTGAACCATCGATATGAGTATCTCTCCCCGGCCTATTGGGAAATCATGAACCCTACAGTCAAGAATCATCACTCATGTTATCAATGTGCATAGAACGCAATCATATCATATGTCTAAGCCAAAGTCTCCCATCTGATCTCATACCCCTAGATCCTAAGATCTACATCATCATTGCACTCATAATACTCATACAATGCCTACAATCCTTGAGCATGGTCATATCATACCCGCTCACCACGAATCAATAATTGTAGGATCTTGTATACATCCTCCATGGTGACTATGGCCTCCCCTATCAACAAGTGGAAATTGCTAGTCTCAGAGTGCCATCGCTCCACCAATGTTGTCAACATCCCCTTTTTTCCCTAATCACGGGCATTAATGTGACATAGAACAAACATAGGTCCAACAATTCATGTCTCTCCTTATCACCTAACTGGTCCCACAATCGAAAAACATCTGTCTTGACTCTCATGTTTAAATAAGAGGTAGATGCTCCTAAAATCATCAAGAAAACCATTATGTCAATCCAAGACCTTTAGTTGACCTATTGAACCTAAGTTGATCAAGTCAAAATTTCCTAATCTAGGGTAAATTTTTAATCAAGCAATTGTGTTGCAGTTTTGTCAAATGCGTCACACATATTATTCACTAGCTCACAACTACGATTGCATCACTCACCTAACACATGCGTCATTTTGTACATCACATGCATCGTAGCCTATCACTTACATCACTCTAGTCTGCATGTGCGGCTCATAAAGTCACTTGTGTCACATCATTTTAGGCGTCGTGACGTGAACGCCCCTGCCCTAACCCTAATGCAATTATGTCACAACGAGATGATTATAGCGAACTGCTTATCATCTGCGTCAAACACGTTGCCAAATTTTGCAATGCAATTTCTTGCTATTATGTTTCCTCTAATTTCAGGTTAGCGGTACCTCTGGATCTAGTATGTGCAGTGGGCGGCCTCTGGAATAGGTGACATCTTTGCTAGAAAATCACTCAGACTCTAAAAATTTCTCAATTGGGAATGCACAAATAAACCTTTTTCTCAATCAAATTTCTATTTATAGGTTCAAAATTAGGGTTTTAAACCTGCCCTGTCTTTTGGAGGATTCTTTTGATGAATTCAAATATGAATTTGACCCCTTTATCAACCTCAAAATTCAATTCCATCTTCACCATTGGATTTATGGCCATCAACTTGTCTTATCAAGACAATTTTCCATTTTTTTTGAATTTTTTTGAAAATTTGTAAACTTTTCCCGAGGGGGCATACTTGTACCCTGGCTTCACTGGGGCATCCTTTGACTAAATTTCTTTGACACAACGCGATGAATTGTATTATTTCAAAGAGGGGAAAAATGTAGACACTAAAAAATGTCCTAAGTCTGAGAGCATCATTTTTCTTGGTTGTCATCCTCCAATAATTAAATAATTTTAATTATTTAATTATTCCCTAACCACATTCCTCTATTGATTAAATCATTTTTAATTATTTAATTAATTCATTTCCTAATCTTTATTTTTTGTCTTAATCAATTAAATAAATTAAATGTGTTGCTAACATCCCCTTCTTCAATAATTAGATAAATTACTATTTATTTAATTATTCGCCTGTTTGTCTATAGTTAAATAATTGTCATGATTCTTCTATGATTAAATAATTGTCAAAATCATTTAATTATCCATTGTAACTAGTTTTACAAGTCAAACTTGGATTAAATAATTATCAAAATCATTTAATTATCTGTGTAGTTTTACAAGTCAAACTTGGATTAAAATATTTTATCCTCATTGTTGTTTGTATTCTCTTGGTTTAGATGAGGTTTTAGCTTAGAAGTGTTGTGACTGTCACTTTATCTAGGCTAGAATAGTTTTACCCCATCTTACAAGTTTGACTTGTAAAACTACACAATTGAATCCTAATAGCAATATCACAATTTGACACGCTTTAGAAAATACCTCCTACTTATCAATTGATGAGCTAAAGGGGATCTACAATGAATGATTCATAAGACACAACACTTGTTGAAGGTTTTACAAATGGGGTTGCAAACTAAGTGGGCCTAACCTTGGGGAAAATTTTGTGGTTAAGCACACTTGAGCTAGAGTAGTACTAGGATGTGTGGCCTCCCGGGAAGGCTCGGCGCTTCACCTTTGTGAAGATGCACAATGAGTGCTAAGTGGACCATTCATTATCATGAGAGATCAAGATGGGTTCTTGTGAACCACTACTCATGAAACATGGGTCAATGAGTTTGACTTGTAAAACTACATAGTTGAATCCTAATAGCAATATCTCAATTTGACATGTTGTGGAAAATACCTCCTACTTATCAATTGATGAGCTAAAGGGGCTCTATAATGAATGGCTCATAAGGCACAACACTTGCTAATTTTTTTGAAAATGGAGTTGCAAGCTAAATGGACTTAACCTTGGGAAAAACTTTGTGGTTAAGTATACTTGAGCTAGAGTATTATTGGGATGGGTGACCTCCCAGGAAGGTCTAGTGCTTCACCTCTATGAGCATCACCTAGATGCAATGAGTGCTTGGACCATTCATTATCATGAAAGATGGGTTCTTGTGAACCACTACTCATGAAACATGGGTCAATGAGTTTGACTTGTAAAACTACATGGTTGAATCTTGATAGCAATATCACAATTTGACATGCTATGGAAAATACCTCCTACTTATTAGGTTTTTATGAGTTAAATCATGCCAAATTTATCAAAGTAAATTACAATTGGTTCATAAAAAAATTACACTGTTTTTTTATTAGCATTTCTCATGATGATTGAGGTTTTTGAACAAGTTCTTTAGTTGCAAAAAAGAATTATGACAATTCAAACAAGATTGTTGATTTTGCTTTTGTTTGAAAATAACAATGGTATTTTTGTTTAAAAATTGTAAAGAAAATATTTTGAAATTTGTAACTATGGCTTTTCTAATTAGCATGGCCTAGTGTGAATTGTAGAAAATAACTCATAGATTTGTGAAAAAGGGTGGGTTTTAGGGCATGTATAAGCTTGTCATTTTTTTAGGGTTTACATATTCAAATCACAACATCAAAAATAACAAAAAATGTGGGCTAATTTTTATGAGAATCATGATGGGATTTATTCCATAGAACCACGTTGACTGTATACAAATCACATATTTTAGGCATTTTAAAAGTTATTAATTAAAAATCATTCCTAGAGTTTATATTTTTTGAGTTGTTTTCTACTTTTGTATCTATGGTTTAGGCCCATGGCTAGGGCATAAGGTTTCACCATTTGTTTTGTTGGGCTATTGTGAAATATTTTCTATCAAGGATTTTTGTGAGTTGTTTGGTGCTTCACATTAGCCTCACATGCATAAATTTTTATGGGTTAGTTGGCTTTGTAGAAACACATGCATTAGGTATGACCCAACTTTCAAGCCTATCCTTGAGGAGATTGAGACTAGAGGTCTAGCTACAATGATGAACTATGATCCAAACATTTTTTAGACTATGGGTGTTGGGATTCCATGGGGAAGTTCTAATTCTATAATTAGGGTAGTAGAAACATTTAATAATCACATTCAATGTCATTTTTACAAGAGTTGATCTAAATGACAAGCACAATGAAGATGAAATTGAAGAAAAATATGGATACAAATATAAAGATAGGTCTTTTGTCCATCATGCAATCAATGTTGGAAACGTTAGGGATTGAAGATTGTCCTCTGACTTGATATAGACAAAGATGGAGAAAACTTGAAAGGTTGGACAACCATGTACTTTGTTTATGGGTAGCATGAAGTAAAAAATTTTGAGGTACTTCTTGAAGTTAGTGTTGACACATTTAGTTGCCATGTTGAAGATCCTCCAAATGTGTTTCCAAGAGAGCTTGGAAAGATTACTATGCCAAGATGAATAATGAATTACATGTATTTCAATTAGCCCACATTTTGAAAGTATGAAGGAATTCAATATAGATAAAACTTAGAATGGATGGTTGCCTAGTTAGCTTGAGAGTCTATAGATCTTAGGAGTTAGAAAACTTGATGGAGTTCTATGACTATAACACAATATGGATTGTTGTCCAATGGTTGGGAGCAATGATTCAAGAGTTCAAGGGAGGTGGAAATCTTGGAACTTGGAATTTATCTCAAGAGATACAACTTTATGAAGGTTTGAGGTAGCTTGATAGAGTTCTACTTTGTGTATGGTCTATTTTCAAAGTAAAGTTTATAAATGAAGAATGGCAAATTCATAGTTCATGTTGTTTTTATTTTTATTTGATTTACATTAGTTTGTTTTGTTTTAGTTTAGTAAGTTGTAAGAGGGGGTATTAGAATAATATTAAATGATTATTAGAAGATAAGGCTTATTTTTGTGATAAGGTCACCTTAGTGTCTTAAGAGAGTTTGCTATTTTTAGTGTGTTTAGTGTGAGATGTGTCATGTTTAACTAGTTACATGTTTATTAGGTTTCATCCTCCAAACTCTATATAAGGAGGTGTTCAACAATGTAATGATTTATCTTGATATCTAATAGAATAAAAAAAAAATTATATATTTAGTTTGTACAACTACTTTATGATTGTGAGATTCCAATGGAGGTCCCAAATAGAGGCATATTTTAATCTTGGTTAAATATCCCACACCAACAAATTTATTTTGCAAGGTTAAACCTATGTGAGCATGTTGTTATTTGGTATGAGAGCTATGCACACTCTTTCAAATGACAAAAGTACCACTATTTTTGAAGTGGAAAACCTTCAAGAGTATGTTTTGTAAGAAATTTTATCCTTATGCCATGAAGAGGAGTGAGTGATACAATGACATTACTTGAGACAAAGGTAGGGACAAAACATACAAGCCTACATGAGTGGATTGAGAAAGAGGTAGCCCAAGAGAGCTTCACATACATTTTGTATTGAAGTATATATGATGCAAAAAACATGGAATTTTTGAAACATATTGTTGGCTTCTAGCCAAACATTGTGGTCTTCTATCCTCGTATTTTATGCTATAGCATACTGAAAATAGGATTTAACCACACCATAAGGTGATTGAATTTTTAAAGGAAATAAAACCATTCAAACTTCCCACAAATATAGCTTGTGCACATATGAAATAAGTCAAAAATATTTTACCCACAAGTTTCTAATGGTAAGTCCTCAAGTAGCAAAGTGGTTTGAAAATTACAAGGGGAATATTTTGATGATCTGGCAATTAATTGAAGGATTTTCATTAAGTTGGGAGCAAGTAAAGAATGGGTTTTAATTATTCTAATCCTTTACATGAGGTTGGATGGGAGTAAAAGGATTTTTTAATAAATCTAGAGTTTTTCTTCAAGTTGATTCAAACAAAAGAATGCTTATCTATCAATAAAAGCCCTATCTTGAGGTTGTTTCAAACAAAAGGGAGTGTTGATCAATCTAGACCTTTTATTTAAGTTGGATGAGAACAAAATGGGTTTTTAATCAATTTGGACCTATTCTTCATAGTTTACGCAATGAGAAAGAATATTTAATCATTCTAGGCCTCAATAGGCTATAGGTATGTGCTCTAGTATATCTTCATTATGTAATAAATGTCAACTCTTGAAGAATAGTGTTCTATAATTGAATTATATGGAAGTTCCTTGATAGAAGAAAACTTTCCAAAGATAAGGAAAAACTCTATTTTGTGAGGATTTGATTGCTAGTAGTTTTACATCTCATCATACATCTTTTTCAAAATAATTTTTTTTTATTTTCACTTTATTATAGTAAATTTTAGAAGTTTAAGTTTTAATATTTAAATAATAGCACAATAATGTGTCCCACTTGTGGGACA
The DNA here is from genome assembly GCA_007258455.2 of Sequoia sempervirens. Classification (NCBI taxonomy): domain Eukaryota; kingdom Viridiplantae; phylum Streptophyta; class Pinopsida; order Cupressales; family Cupressaceae; genus Sequoia; species Sequoia sempervirens. The sequence goes on from VDFB02327425.1 coordinate 62,407, forward strand.
TCTTAATTTTTACTTGAAATCACATGTTTTTTTAAATTAATGATTTAAGATAGGTTCTACCCAAAGGGGTTTGATTGAAGAGGATTAGATCAAATTTCCTTGAATAGAGCCCCCTAGACTTCAACCAAACCTTTGATAGAGTGTCCTTTGCACCTATCAAAATGTTATAAAAAATTTGCTTCACCTTTTGGGGGATTAGATCAAGTCATTTGGGTGATCCCACAATAGTAGTTTACACTTTTTGGGACATCTTATTTTTTGTTGAAATCACATATTTTTAGAAAATATAATGATTTAAGCCTTGAAAATTTTCATTTAAAGGATTTCAATGAAAGAGGGTTTGATCAAACCACCTTAGATCAAAACCCCTTTTATAGAACCCTACTAGTTTTAAACTATATCTATAATAGAGTCCTCTTTACACCTATCAAAATGCTAATAAAAAACCACTTTTGATTTACCTTTTGGGGGATCAAATGAATTCATTCAAATTTTATTTTTTGTAATGTAGTCTTTATTATAAGCTTCCCAAAAAGTATAATTCTAAATATATTTAATTTCATTATTATATTTATTTTTATTTCTTGTGAATGTAGGTTTTTCACCAAAAATAAAGCTCTTTGTTATACACATGTGGAAAAATAGTAGATTACCAAAAATAAATATGTTCATGCTAGGTATTGATATCCTTGATCCAGCAAAAAATATTGAATTTCAATACATACAAAAAAAGTTATGTTGTATACGGTCCACCTATTTCTAAATTGTAATTAGTTTGACTTCAAAACTTAATTAAGATAAAATGTTTAATAAAACACCATAAAACCAAAAAAACATGTTAGATATCATAGTTACCAAAAAAAAAAAAAAAATTATCCTTCATATAAAAAAATTTATGTTGTTTACGGTAAACATCACTCTTTAAAAATAGTGTTTACTGTTAAAAACTAGTTTTCGAAGGAGATGGAAAAAGAAATACAATCTAATTCCAATTTTTTCAAAAAAATTATATTTAGAATATACAGACAAAGTGTCACAAATCACTAGTTTGCATCATCTTCAAATTCCTCAAAGTTTAGCAGCTATAGGTGCCCGAAAGTGAAGATTTAGTTAAAAAATTTAGTTCAATGTCAAGTTTGGCCAAAAAGTGTAAACCACTATTGTGGGATCACCCATTTGGAAGTGTCATTTTGTATGTAGCCCTTAATTTTAATTTTACAAAAAATATAATATGTATTTTATTTTCTTTAATATTATATGTTTTTAATTTTTAAGTGAATGTAGGTCCATTACGAAAAACAATGACTTTTATTCAAGACACTAGGAAAAATAACAAATATTGTTTAAAAAATCATAAAAAATACATTGCACTCAACATAAATTTCACAGTTTCAATGAAAAAAGAAAAAAATGAATTTTGAAATATGTTAAGAAAAATATGATGTAGAATCATATAGGTTAGAAATTTTTGTTAGTATGAATTAAAAAAGTAATAATAATAAATATTTTCTTAAAAATTTAAAAAAAATCCATGCACTAGACATTGGCAATTTAATCACAATAAATCATGAAATTTTTTATCTATAGTGAAAATTATGTGTTTTGGAATAATGTCACTTAATAGAAAATAATCAAAAAATAAAAATTAACTAAAACATATTTTAAAAAAGATAATTTTTTTTAGAAATTATCTTTTGAATCTACATAGAATATTAGATACAACTCATTAATTTGCATTATCCTTAAATTCTTGACCATTTGTTTCCTATAATTGACAAAAATTAAAAAATGTTGATTTTTGAGTTTTGCTTAAACTAAAAAGCAAGACACTATTATGGTATTACCTCTCTTTATAAATTAAAAAAAAATGATTCTCATTTATATATGCAAGGAATATTCACAATCCATGTGCCCTTAACATTATTATTGATGACATTAATTGGAAAATTTCCCCTCCTTCTTGGTCAATTAAAAGATTTATTGCAGACACCCTCTCTATGTTGAATGATTTTGATGAAGTTTATATTTCTCATGCCTTTCATGAGGCAAATTGGGTGGAAAATTTGTTGGTGAATCTCAGTGTAGCATCAACTAGATCATGGGAGGTTAATGATAACCTGTCGGCAAAGCTTATATCCTTGCTTAATAATGATAGCTTCTAATTTTTTGGAGGGGGTCATCTCTTCAGGTGTTCTCAAGGGTTGGCGTGTTAATTATTATCATTTCATGATGATAAGACATTTAACACCGGTGGTGCTCATTGGAAATTGTGGGCGTATGAGTTGTATGTGTAGGAGGATTCTAGCCATTATTTTTCTTTGTACCTCGAAAGGCAGGCACTCATGCTTTTTGGGTGTAATTTTATCTTTGGCCTTGTTTATTTGCATTTTTTTTATGCGGGGTCTCTCTCCTATGAACTTGTCGCCATTGAAGATGGGTGGGGATAGGTGTAGGACTGAGCCTTTCTCATGTGATGAGATCAAATCAAATGCTAATGTGTGGGAAATTTTACAAAAGGGAGGGGTTACCCCATTCTTGGAGAAATTACATGAGCTTGAGTTGAATGTCTCGCAAGAGTTTGTTGAAGCTTGGTATGGTTGCATGTTGAGTTTGTTTGGTATGGACATCACTATTAATGAGGATTTTATAATGGAATTAATTGGGATGTCAACTCAAGGAAGGAAATTTTATAGATAGGGTTGTTAGAATGAATTTCCTATGGGACAAGGAGAAGGCAAAAATGGTTAGACTCCAATGTGCGGCTTATGATCGCACCAAAATCAAGCCTATTTGGGGTGAGTTGGACATGACACTAATGTGTTACTTTACCTTGGATGAGAGGTACATGGCTCTATATGGGCACCACTTCATGTTAATTAATCATTTCCGCCATGGTAAGCTTTTTTCTTACCCTTTCTATCTCATGTATTCGGAAGATGGGATTGTGAACTTTAGAAGGAATCCTAGAAATCCCTTCTTACATGAGGGTTTGATGTTGTTGATAGTGGAACATATAAAAGATAATTTTATTATTGAGTCCCATGTTCCTGTTAAGCCTGGTAAATCCAAGAAGAAGGAGAAGATGAGTGGGAAATGCCAGATTGAGGTGGAAGATGATCTTGGAATGGAAATTGAGGAGGAATCTTCTACATTTTTAGATGGTTACCACACGAACTTGGATTATACCCCATCTACTAGGGGTAAGAAAATATTTTCCAAAAAGGCTAAGCCCTCTTCCTTGTGTGTGAAATGTAAAATTCAAGTTGCTTGCAATGAGGAGGTTTTGGAGGGTAAAGCTAGTAAAAGGAAGACTTCAAAACAAGGGTCGTTGTGTTCCCATGAACTAGTGGAAAATATGTAGAAGGGAATTAGGGTTAATAAGGTTGGTGAGGTGGTGGATTTTGTGAATGAGGAGAATATTCAAGATTGTGGTGGTGTCGGGGGGTCCCAGTTGTGGGGAAGGTGAATAGTTTTGTGGATTTGGAGGATTTTCCTATTGTGTTGGCATCTAAAGACAAAGGTAAATAAAAGGTTGCTCCACCTGAGGGATTCCAGGAAGAAGACCCTCCCATGAGCTCCCATTAGGGGAGGGGTTTGTATTAGGGTGTGATGGAATTTTTCAGGCTTTTAGGTTGGTCAAGGAAGGGGTAGATATCTTTTTTAATCTATTTATGTGGCTAGTTCAAGAGGTCCATGACCTCCATGGAAAGTATGACACAATTTCTCGCTGCAATATATCTACCCTAAGAAGCTTAAGGGAGGACTCAATTTTAGTATGGTAAGATCATTGAATTCCAACCTCGGCCTTATGGTGGAGGATGTTGCTAATTTAAAGAGAGATCATGATTCTAGGTTGTCCACTATGGAAAGGAATTCACTGCAAATGCGTAAAGATCTCAATGCTTTGATTAATCTCAACAAGGAGAAGCTTGAGTCCTTTGTTGAAGGTTTTGTGTTCTTGAATGAAAAAGCTAGGGAATGGATGGGTAGATCCATGTTTAATGAGCTAGTGAACTAGGATGGGGGTGAGGATGCTGAGAAGGGTAAACAAGTTGCTAACTTGGGAACTGGGTCGAGTCTTCATACTCAGAGAAAAACAAAAAACAACAATGTGGTTCCAAGGCAAGATGTTGAAGACATCATGGAAATGCATAAGAAGGTGATATCTAACAATGTGGAAGCAGCTAGGATGTTAAAGGAACTTCTTTAGTCACTAATTTTTCTATCTTTTTTGTTTTGTTTGTCGTGTCTTGGTGGTTGTCTGCTAATGGGTATTTGATTGTCGTTTAATCAGCTTGTTTTTTGAGTTGGTGGGATAGCCTAACTTCTTTATCTTTGTTGCCTTCTCTTTTGTATTGGGTTTTAGGGACCCTTCAAAAAAAAATTTATGCTAATCAAAAAATTTATCATTGATGGCCATTTTCTTTAATCATCATTTTATTTTACTAAAACTTTTAGATGTTATTAGACGATAGGCTATATATAGTATGAACTTTCAACAAAACTTGTCTCATGCCACCTGAAACAAGTCTCACATCATTAAACTGTGAATAGTTTGTTGATTTTTGGTTTCCATTGATGAAATCAAATCTCCTTAAATATGGTGCAAAGAGATATTAACTTTCAACCACTATTTTTTATTTAGAAGGCTGCAAAAATCTTGTCTCGAGCTCAAGAATCAAGCAACTAGCAAAACCTCAATATTTGTAGATTTGTATTTCACTTTTCATAAAATCAAATCTATTCATTTTAAAGAAATAAAAGCAGTAGGTGTAGGGAGACTAGTTTTGGTTCATCTCATTTTAAAGAAATTTATAGACTAGTTTTGGTTTGTCTCATTTTAAAGAAATTTATAGACTGGTTTTGGTTCATCTCATTTTAAAGAAATTTATTCTTTGGAAGGGTTTCATAAAAAAATTCCTAGAAATTCTATCAATTTTTTCTCGTTGGCATTGTTAAGAGCACGACAAAGTTTGTTTAGAATCTTGAGGGAAGTCTCTTGTCATGGTTCCAATGCACACCAACCAAGTGAATGAAATTCGGTCACGTTAACCATTCTTTAATTTCAATTTATATCTGGTTTGAAATGCCTAGAACTGAGACCTAATACCCAAAATTAATTCACAACTTATTTTATTGTATCATGATTGCATTTTTAATGGAGTGGAAGTTTTAATGGTCTTTGTTACAATAGTCACACCTATTGTCTTGGAATTTCTGGCCCAAACAAGTGGCATTCAGATCAACACTCCTCGACAAGGGTGAGTTTACAGCTCTGAGTTTTTAATGGAGACCTTTTTATCTATATGGTTTTAAAATTAGTTTTGTGGGTAGATGATTTTGCATTAGATTTGTGTATTGCAGGAATGAGAAATTTGGAGAGACACCCATGTGAAGAATTGCAATACAACTTATGTAATAAAGATAGGTTTGAGTCAATGTTTGATGGGCTTCACTTTATTGAAACTCTCAAAACTACTCACAAATAGGGTTTCTAAGGTTTCAATGGAATCTTGTTTTGTTTTTGGTTTCATACGAGTTTTTCTTATGGGATTTGGATTCAATTTTGGCAGGTTGTCTGGATGAGAAAGTTAAAACTAAATTTTCATCTCCAATTTGATATTTGTGGGAGTAATATTGCTACCATTCTTAATTCTTTGGTTATAAAAGAACACCAAATGAAGGGTTTGTACTTGGGAATCAAAAGTTTTAGTAGGTATTTGTACTACTAGATAGGTTGGGCAAGGCAATGATAGTAGTTGTAATGCAATCTTGAAGATTTATGACATCGTATTTTTTGTTGAAATCACATATTTTTAGAAAATATAATGATTTAAGCCTTGAAAAGTTCCATTTAAAGGATTCCAATTGAAGAGGGTTTGATAAAACCACCTTAGATCAAACCCCCTTGGATAGAACCCCACTAGTTTTAAACCATACCTATAATAGAGTCTCCTTTACACCTATCAAATTGTTGATAAAAAACCACTTTTGATTTACCTTTTGGGGGATCAAATAAGATTCATTAAAATTTATTTTTTGTAAGTATCAGTCCTTATTATAAGCTTCCCAAAAGTATAATTTTAAATAATTTTAATTTTTTTATTATATTTAATTTTTTATTTCTTGTGAATGTAGGGTTTTCACTAAAAATCAAGCTCTCTATTACATTACATGTGGAAAATAGCAGCATTATCAAAAAATCTAAAAATATGCTTATGCATAATATTGATGTCCTCGTCACAGAACAAAAAAATAAAATTAATTTCAATACATACAAAAAAGTTGTGTTAGCAAGTAAACCTATGTCTAAATTGTAGCGTTTTGACTTTAAAACTTCTTTTTTTTTTATTCAAAGGGTAAGCAGCTTTTTTAGTAGGAGCTATGAACCCGGATACAACCATTCAATGATACCACCCCAATGGGGTTTGAACAATTTAGCCAAGAACAACAATGCCACCTATAAACCATCACACCATGCCAATACCCGGCAACACAAAACTTAATTAAGAAAAATATTCAATAAAACACTATGAAACCAATTGCATGCACTATATATCATAGTTCTGAATCTAAATTTGAAAAATAGATTTTTATCCTTCTAGAAAAAATTATGTGTTAGCAAGTACACATCACTCTTTAAAAATGGTGTTTACTATTAAAAACTAGTTTTCAAAGGAGATGGAAAAAGAAATGCAATTTGATTCCAAAATTAAAAAATAGATATATTTAGAATCTACAGAAAAAATACCACAAATCACTAGTTTGCATCATCTTCAAATTCCTCATGGTTTAGCATCTATAGGTGTTTGAAAGTGAAGATTTAGTTAAAAAAAATCAATTCAATGTCAAGTTTGGAAAAAAAGTGTAAACCACTATTGTGGGTCATTCCATAAAACTTTGCATTGTGTCATGACACATTTGTATGTGTTTGGGTGTTATTTTAATGTATGGTTCTATTATTTTTTACTTAGATATCCATTAATGAATGGATTATTCCATTTTCCTATGTTTTTTTAAGATTGACCTTCATTAATGGAGTTTTAATGCACCAGGTAGTGTAAAACTATCAGCCTCACTCCATCTATATAACAAGGTAAGATTTAGGGACTATGCCAACATTTTGGCTAAATGTCATTATGCATGGAATCATGTTAGAAGGGTTATTTTTCTATATCTTTTTTCATGTCTAACATATGAATTGGTTCAATTTTTTGATGGTTTTCTGTTGATCACCTATGCATTTTGTAGTTTAGTTTAATTGGCTCTAGAAGTTACTTTCCTTCTGATGTTCTTCATTAGAGTTTTT
>VDFB02327426.1:0-36041 GCA_007258455.2 Sequoia sempervirens
CTCAACCCTATACCTTAAAACCTAAACAGTACACCCTCAACCCTCAAAACCATACCCTAAACCTAAACCCTATACCTTATACCCAATAACATCAACCCTAAATCCTAAACTCTATACCCTCAACCCTAAATCCTAAACCCTTTATCATCATCCCTAAATTCTAAACCCTATATCCTCAAACTTATACCCTAAACCCTAAACTTTATACCCTCAACCCTAAATAGATACCTCATACCCTCAACCCTCTAACCAATATACTCAACCCTAAACCCTATACCTTATACACTTAACCCTATAAATTCAACCCTATCCCTCAACCCTATACCCTCAACCCTCAGCCCTATAAATTAAACCCTCAACCCTCAACCCTATACCATATACCCTATATCCTCAACCTTATACCATAAATCCTAAACCCTATACCGTCAAACATAAATAGAGACCTTATACCCTCAAATGCAAACATAATGCCCTAGATCCTACTTATAATATCATCAACCCTAATCCATATTACCTATATAATTAACCCTATACCCTCAACCTTGAACACTATCCCTCAACTCTATACCCTCAATCGTCAAAACTATATCTTAAGACCTAAACCCTACAACCTAAACCTTCAAACCTAAACCATATCCCCTCAACCTTGTACCATAAACCCTATACCTTAGACACTCAACCCTAAATAGATAACTTATACCCTTAATCAAAAACCCAATACCCTTGACACTATACCTAATATCCTCAACCCTAAGCCCTATACCATATACACTTAACCCTATACCCTAAACCTTGAACACTATCCCTCAACCATATACCATCAACCCTCAACCCTATACCTTAAACCCTAAACCCTATACCCTCAACCTTATACCCTAAACCCTAAACCCTAAACCCTCAACCTTATACCCTAAACCCTAAACCATATGCCCTCAAACCTAAGTAGACACCTTATACCCTCAACCATAAACCAAATACCCTTGACCCTATACCCAATATCCTCAACCTAAGATCCATACCCTATACACTTAACCCTATACCATTAACCCTGAACATTATCCCTTAAACTTATACCCCTAATGCTCAACCATATACCTTAAACCCTAAACCCTACACCATCAACCATCAAACCTATACCCTTTACCCTCAACCTTATACCCTAAACCCTATACCCTATACCATCAACCCTAAATAGATAGCTTATAACCTCAAATATAAACCCAATACCCTCGACCCTATACCTAATATCCTCAACCCCAATCCCTATATCCTATATTCTTAATCCAATACCCTCAACCCTAAATATATATCTTATACCCTCAATCGTAAACCTAATACCCTCGACCCTATACCCAATATCATCAACCATAAGCCCTATATCATATACACTTAATCATATACCATCAACCCTAAACACTATCCCTCAACCCTAAACCTTAAACCATAAACCCTCAACTCTCAACCCCCAAACCTCAACCCCCAACGCTCAACCCTCAATCCTCAACCCTAAACCCCATACCCTCAACCTTATACCATAAACTAATGAGAAATAAATAATTTCTATAAACAATTGTTGAGAAATTTTATCTCTATCCAAAAATTAATTCAATGAATGAGATGCAAGGCTTATATTACAAAAAAAATAAAACTATGAAACTTATATGAAAATTTGAGAATTAAGTTTCCTTAATTTGGAAATACCATGATTATATCCATCTTCTTTATGATGTTAAAAATTGGCCAATATAACATATGCTTAATTACACCACCTTATGTGAACTTATAAAAAAAATATATAAATAATAACATTTCCATAAGATAGCATAAATGAGTCAAAAATTATGAACTCAAGAGCATCACATTTAACACAATATTTATGTGGAGAAACCTTTGTAGGAGAAAAAATCCACCAAGAAGAGAGGCGAAGTATGCATTATCTTCAAATAAATGAGATTACAATATAATCACTTTCATTCTCCTCTTTTCCTCCAACATGTTAGTACCTATGCACCTATGGGAAACCTCCTTGTGCCTCAAGTTGTCCTTGTACCTACAATGAAACTCTATATTTAACTATTGCTTATGATTTTACATCCAAGAGGTTGAGTTTATAGATGTGTGAAGACATCTTAAGTCCCAAACAAGGCTCCCAAAGATGACCCTTCATTCAAAACTTCTCCAACCCTTGGAATACCTCCTCAAAATGTGAAAGGACACTAATTTTTCCTCTGATACTTTTTTTCCAACTTGGGTTCTCAAACATGAGAGATAAACATTACATTAGATGTAATAAATAATGGAATACCAAGAGACACCAGTTTCTTCATTCCAAGCTCCCACTTGGAGAATCCCAATAGTCACTCATTTTTCCTTTTCCTTATCTTTTATTATCACCTTTTAGGGTTCTAGATGTGGGGAAATTAATATTAAATATTTATGTCCACAACTCACCTTTATCATTGCTAGTGGACCCATCATCCCTTATGAGTATATTACAAACAATGGTGAGAATTAATATTACAAAATATTTTTGCAATATATCCTAAGTTCCTAGAGACACATTCCAAGGATGTTGGAACCATGACATAGGATTTACAAGGTGGATTATACCTTAATCCTAACATTCTCCCACTTGACATCAACATTATAAATGCACCCATATGAATCACAAACAAGGGAAAAGCATCCCTTAAGCAATCATGTACCATATGAATCTTCACCATGCTCGCATGATCCAACAAGATATTTGCAAAAGTAACCATGATAACCACCATGAACCAAAAAAATGCTTCACATCCTCCAACATGCCACCTAGAAAAGTAAAAGGGAACATTCCAAGGTGAAGCATATCAACTATCACTGAAACCTACACCAATATTTACATGAACAAAAGAATAAAATTTAAATGATAACAAAGGATCTAAATATCTCCCTTACTTTATACCAACTATAATAACAACAACAAAAAAAATCAACTTAGATAACCTAACCATACCTCAAACCAAGGTATACAAAACACAGGTAGAACTCCATGCCATCAACATACCAACCCAAAATCTACAATCAAGTCTTTATATATCCATCCTCCTATCTCAATACAATATACCAATAAACAAATGACCACAAACAAGGCCAACTAACAAGTCTACATAAACAATGAAATCTCATAGATATAAACAGTCCACATTTGAGTCATCCCACTGCAACCAATAGACTATACACACCTAAAATATACATAACTCATATATCCCAATCCAATGAAACATGCAAAATCATTATCACATTAGTAACCAACAAATCAAGATATCAAGGAGGATAACAAAAAAATTATCCAAAAACTTCCATTGCATGAATAATTTCAAATATAAAAATAGATTAGGGAATGCACCAAGTATACCTATAGTAGTGCACATAGAGGATATGGTTCCTCTACTACATAATGTTAATAAAACATATGATATGCAAATCATGCAAACAAGTACATTGAAATACCTCTCTCACCCCTAGTCTCCATAGATCTCCCAAGTTCTTCACACTCAACGATGTGAAACAAAACATATAGGAAGAATACCATGACCAAAGAGAGAACCTATAAATCAAACCTAATCCTTGTTCCACACTAACATGTACCAAGTTGTGTAATTGTAAGATCTCCTTGACCATTCCCAAACTGAAAGGATGTCAACATCTAACATTCAAATCAAATGTAAACATGACAACAATAGATGTAAAAATCTCATACCAAAGGTAGATCAAACCAATTATTCATTCCCAAAACAAAGGGAATATTCCCAAAGCCACAAACCATTTCTTATACCTCTCCAAATAAGTCCTCAGAATTAGATCCATAGCTCAAGACTAAAACAAGGAGAACAATGGAAATCCATAAACCATGCTTCTTCTTAACAATTCTTTAGAATTTTTATATTCAAGACTAACTCATATTAGAAGACAAGATACAAAATAAATAATGCATCTAATATTCAAGAAGACAATACCTCTTAGATCATTCACCTACCAAGTAGACCAAGAGTGGGATACAAGATTGTCCTATACACATAAAACCATGAAATAGCAATCTTCTCTTTAGGTCCATAATGGATTTATATCCATAACCAGGTGTATGCTCCTCATTCATTCTATTAAAATCCTCATTGAAGAGTAACCATATCAACATACAATCACATAAATAAGAAATATCTTAGCCTCAGTCAAGTCTCTCTAATTTCCATGAGCATCCACGAATCAATCCATGCCAACTTCAAATGCAACCTTGCAAAATCATGAAGCTCCAAGAAAATGATTAATTCTAAAAACCAAAGAGAACTAAAACCATTGTAAAAATTCCAACTATAAAATTAACAATATATTATGGCATCATGATCTAACATCCCATCCTAGGAGATCACATAAAAAATAACCATCCATCATCAAATGATGAATCAACATCAATGCCAAAGCTTCCACTGAACTGCAAAACCAAGCTCTTCAGGCATCGTGATAACATCTCATAATTGAAGATTCTCCATGTCCCAAAAAAAATCAAAGAACTCAACACCATGAGCTCCCAAAAGATAAAGTACAACCATAATCTCCAAGCCAAGAAGATACAATTTCCATACATCCTTTATCAATAGAACTAAAGATGTCATTAAGCTCTCACTAAAATTTGTGTAGAATTTAAGAGCTTCTAATAACACAAACAACCATTGGAAAATACCAACCATCTTCTAATCAAAGATTTTCCATGGCTCACTACACACTATATCAAATTAGAACCAAAATATTGAAACAAAGAAGACAAAACATATTATGTAATAACATTTTTTTTTCACAGTCCATGATAGTAGTGAGGAAGATGTCTAGATAAACTGTGTGCCAATTTTTTACATTGACATTTTGGATCATACTCCATGATCCATCATCATTCCATTTATGAATTGGTATCACTTTTGGTGGGAGCTTTATACAGTTACATAATATATAGTGAGTAAGATTTCTGGATAAACTGTGTTCCAATTTTTTACATCAATGTTTCGGATCATGGATCATACTCCATGATCCATGATTTTCACAGTCCATGATGGATCATGGATTATGATCCGAAATTTTGATGTAAAAAATTGGCACACAATTTATCCATAAATCTTACTAACTACATATTATGTAACTGTATAAAGCTCCCACCGAAAGTGATACCAAGTCATACATGGAACCATGACCGATATTATCGCCAACACTCTACTAAAAGTGAACAAAGATTCTCATGCACCATAAACTACTACTATAGAATCAAATGAACAACTATATTAGGTACTCTTCAATAACCATATCTCACTATAATAAGTATACTAATGTAATAATGGTGACCAAAAATATGGCCTACCAAATAGAATCCACATCCAATAATTTACAATATTTGCACATATGTAACATCTTGAAGGAAAAATACATAATCAATGCTCCAATCTCAAATAACTGAAAAATAGATTCAACCCCACGTTAGTATCATGCAAAAATAGATATTTTCAAGTATAACATGTGGATTTCTAAGACAAACACCTAAATTAATGCTAGATCTTATTTTCCAAACAAACCCACATAGGAGTAACCATATATAAATAAGAAACCTCTAAGAATCCATGCATACCTATAACTATCTTCATCCAAAACACCATGAATCTAGTCTCCTAACAGATATACATACCACATAATTTAGGTAACATGTAAAACATGGAAAGCCATCTATGTAAATATGAAATTCATTTAAAAATTTAGACATTCACATTCAACATGTCATCTGAATAATGGATTAAAATAGGATTTACAAACCCACAACTAAAAACAAGAGTAAACTACAACCCAATAAGAAAAACAAAGTTCTTTAGGAGCTTATAACATATAAAAATATCATCTCCACAAATCACAAAGTTAGTGGATTATCTTCCAATTCTTTCATGTAACCAAGGGAAAACTATGAATCCAACATAAGCACTCCATTTTGTAGTCCAAATCGAGGGCGTTTCTCCATGTGACTAGGGTATCTCTATCTATCCAATATGAACACCTTCTAACTACACATGACCACAAGGTAAAGGAAAAAAACCACCAAACAAGAGTATACACATAAATATTTTAAGTAATATCTCCAAGCTACCAAAATATAACCAACTCCATAAAGATCCATAACCATGAGCTTTTCATGCTCAACATAGATCATATTGACAATATCCTTGGTTTCCAATCTCACAAATCTAAAAAACAAAGTTAACTCATAGAAAATCCATTACTTCCCCACAAGCATTCCAACAACCTCCAATTCCTTCTAAAAAATTCCAACAAGCTTACCAAGCTAAGAAATTAAAAGGAAGGAATACCCAAAACCTAGTTCACCTTACACTCTAATACCAATTGATGAGAAATAAACATGTATTAACAATTGTTGAGAAATTCTATCTCTATCTAGAAATTATTTTAATGGATGAGATACAAGGATTAGATTACAACATAAAAATATAAAACTCATATGCAAATCTAAAAAATTAAGTTGCTTTAATTTGGAAATACCATGATTAGATTCATATTCTTTATGAAGCTAAAAATCAGCCAACATAACATGCTTAATTACACCACCTTATGTGAACTTATAACAATAATATGTAAAGAATAACATCACCATAAGATAAAAGAAATGAGGAAAAAAACATCAACACAAGAGTATCATATAACACAAGATTTGCATGGAGAAACCCTTATAGGAAAAAACTCCACCAAGAATAGAATCCAAGTATATATTATATTCAAATAAATGAGATTACAATACAATCACTTCCATTCTCCTATTTTCCTCCAACATTGCAGAAGCTATGCACCTATCAAAAACCTCCGTATGCCTCATCCTATCCTTGTATATGCAATAAAAATCTACATTAAATTGTTTCTTATGATTCTGTAATACCCCTCATACTGTTTAGACTTATTATTTTTTGTGCTTTGGTTGGATACTGTGATGATACTATTATTGTTTGATTTGGCTTGCTAGACGTTAGATGATGATGTTATTTCATTATGGACATGATTATTTCATATGACATTATGGTTGGTTATATTAGTTGATTTTCAGAATTATGATATGATGCAATGATTTAATTTAATATGTTATGAGATGATTGTTAGTTAGAAATGTTAATTGATTGGTTATATTATAATTGTTAGAATAGGTGTGATGAAGGACAATATGGCATCACTCGTTTGCGAGTGCCTTGTTATGTTGCGATTCCTTCTCACAATGCAGTGCTTTAATTTAATGCTTCGATTATATATATGTATGTATGTACATGTACACAACTTCACTTGTATGCAGGATTTGCAGGTACAAGTCTCGATTCCACCTGCTTCGGCAGGACAGGGCGAGCACCAATAGCCCAACGAATAAATGTTGAAACAGAGGTGACGATGAAGTCCTCCCGTTCCATGATGTCAGATTGTCTCGTTGTTTGGTATTGTTCTGTTTTTGTGTAATTGTTGTCATTTGTGTTTGTGTTTTGTGTTCTGTCGTATTTTTACTTAAGGTGGCATTTTATAAGTAATGATTTATTCTATTTAAATGATTGAAATAATTGTTTAATTTTAATATTAGATTTAAATTCTATTTAAATATTTAAATGATAAAAGTTATTTTTGAAAGTCATATGTTTCAATTAAACGATAATTAAATATTAAATGTGTTTTAATTATTTTAATCAATTATCTGGTGGAGGATAATTATTAGAATAATTTATTTAAATTAAATAGATAATGTGATGTGCAAGAAAAGTGGTAAAAATAGAAATTAAAACAATAAAACAAATAAAATACTGAAAAGATGGTGAGAACAGATAAGAATACAAATCTAATTAAAAAGCTTGCTTTTAAAGAATTGTTTTCTTTTATTTTTTGATTTTTAGAGTTTTGTGGGAGATGGGCAATATATTTTTATTTAATTAGGAAAAATTGTAAGTTTACACACACACAGAAGATCAGAAAGTTGAAGTTGCTCAAGTCATTGTTGAGGTATTTTTGAATCTGAAGAGATTAGGGTTGAATCTTTTGCTATTATCTGAGGAGAGCTTTGGGAAAGAAATTGGTCTTCAATCTGTTGCTGGTGTTGTCTTGGGGATTTCGTGCTGGACTAAGAATTGGAATCGAGTTCGAGGGCATCAGAGTCAAGCAGGCATCTTCAGATTTGCATTGGACTCCAGGTTCCTCTCGTAGTCTTCTCCTCGTACCCTTTCTTTTATCTGTCTGCTTCAGAAAGGAAAAAAATATATTTTATTAAAAATGATTTTTTGTGAATATAGAAAACTTCTTTTGAAAACTGAAAACTAGGGCAATTTATTAGACTAGAAAACAAAGAAAATCATAGTTATTATACTGTTTCCAATCTGTGAAAACCTTTAGTTTTCTGAAATCCTCAACTTGATAATATTAGCATTTAGAGAAAAATGATTTCCCTACTGAGAGCAATACATTTGAAAGTTGTAAATATGTGTGTGTGGAAAGTATGCATTACTCTGTAATTTTGTGTCATTCTGTATGTACACAGAAAATTTTACTCCTGTGCTTAAAGATCTGTATATCTATATTATTGTATATAATATATATATATATATATTATAGTGTTATATATATATCCTTTATTATAAATCATTTTACTCGGTTTTAAATTTCTTTACATTTGTGATCTGGGCGGATTTGTGCGAATGAAATTCGCGTCCTCGTTTTCTATGTTTTAATTATGAAAATCGAATGCAATTTAAATAACATTTAAATCGCATTTTATAAAAGTTTTTTTTTGTTAATAAATTTTTTTGTATGGGGATTAGGGAGGGGACGGCTGGGCCGTACCCCGCCCCTGCCCCAAGGCAGTCGCAGACTGCACACAGCAGTCCTTATGGACTGCTATGCGCAGCAGTCCGTAGACTGCTGCGTACAACAACCCGTAAGGGCCGCTGTACCAGCCGCGGCCGGCTGTGTACAGCCCGCGGCCGGCCCTTCTTTAAATTTCGTTTTTTTTTATATATGTTAATTAATATATGTTTTTTTTTAGATTTTTGTTTATTTTTATTTTATATATATATATTTTTTTATGTTTTTAAATATAATTATAATTTTCAAAATATAATTATAATTAGATTTTATAAGTAAATTTATAATCAGTTTACGCAATGATTATTTAGTCAAATGAAATTATAATTATTTAATGTTATTTATTTAGATGAAATTTTAATTATTTAATTGTAATATAATTTCATCACACTTTAGGAATGTAGTTTTGTAATGTATTAAAATGCTCAATTTTGTGTATAATTATGTAGTTTTTATTTATTTTAAAATGGGCATTGTTTCATTCATTGTTTTGATTTAACAACTATATTAGACAAGATTTCAGTCTTTGGTTGTGATTGTAAACCTTGTTGAGGCAATTGGTTGTAATTATATAAATGGGATTGGAAACAAACGTAACAGTACAACCTTGTAAATGTTATGTGAGTTTTATTTTCATGTTGTGGTTTTCTTTGTTCAGTGTTGTCGATGTGGGAACCGTTTTGGTCTGTGAAAATCTTGTTCCAGAGGCTTGTGTGTTAAAGTGTTATTTGCCTTGTTTATGCTTTTGAGCGTTACTGGTGTTATGTTAGGAAGGGTTGGACGGGTTTGCAAGTCTTTTGATTATGAGCAGTTGCGAGATGGTTAATGCCTCGTGTATCTGATTTTGGTTTTATGATTTTTATGTGTTGGTTCAACCCTTGCCTACTTGAGATATGTTAGGGGTCATAGGAGGGAGAGTGACTCTTCGTGGGCACCGGCGCCTCAGGATGAGGAAGGGCTCAGGATAACCCACGAAAGAGTAAGCTAAACAAGTGATAACCTAAACAATAGAATTAGGGGGGGTTGGGTAGTTTAAAAACACAAGATAATAAAACATTGGATTCCTCGGCTATGCATTAGGGCTACCCTAGACTAGTGATAGACTGAGAAGGCCGTGGTCAGCATAGTCATAGTCTCGTCTTCATGAGAGACTATTGGCTCCGCATCAGCTACCCTATGGTGTCGGCGCCTCAGTTAGGAGGAAGGGCCAGGAGATCCAGAGATGGGTGTCGGCGCCTCAGTTGGAGGAAGGGCCAGGAGAATCCCATGAGAGCTATGCGATGACACTCTCCACTAGACATCCTTGTCCTTGTTTCTTGTCGCCTCTGGATATTGTTATATCTATGTTGTTTCTGATTTTAGGGCTAGGGGATCCATAGATGGGTGTCGGCGCCTCAGTTGGAGGAAGAGCCAGGGGATCCCATGAGAGCTATGCGATGACCCTCCCCACTTGACACCCTTGTGCTTTTTTGTTGCCTCTGGATGTTATCTCTTTATGATGTTTTCTTGAATTCTTGTGAATTTGTTTAATGATTGTTTATTGATAGTACTTCATGTTATTGTGATGAGTCTCTTGGTTTTAACTTGTCATGTGATCTGTGAACATTATTGGTTGTTCATCGTATGCTTTGAGTTGTACTTGATTTGTATCATAATGTGGTTGAGTCGGTTTGACATTCATGGTCGGGTTCACTTCCTCGTCACCTCTGAGCACGGGGGGTGAGTTACTTGTAATTCACATGGTTGGGTGGAACGTGCTCCGCACCCGTTGGGTTCCCCATCAGCGTCTTGTCTTCTCAGCTTTCCACACTGGAGTTGTACCAATGATCATTTGTACTTCTTATTTCATTATACTTGTATCAATCCCCATGTTGGGAAATTCAATGTAATTCATTTATCCAAGAAAATTGTAATGCAATATTATAACAATGATGTAATAGTTAGGCTCTTTTGTAACTCTATTAAGAGATTTATCATGGATGTAATTATGCGATGTTGATTATGCTCATATCATGGTTATGGGTTGTATCTTTGTTTATGGTTATCGTAAAAGTATATGGTTATGTTGTAATCTTCATTTTTATTTGTGGTTAGTGTTGCGATGTAATCTCGCGTGCCCAGAGAATCAAGTGTGTTAAGGCTATGTAATATGTTATGTGGTTATGGTTTAATGTTATTGCATGTTTACTTTTATTATTTTTTAAAAAAAAATTATTTGCATTGTGTGTGTTCTCTGGGGTTTGCACGACGGGCGTGACATGATTCTACATCCAAGAGGCTAAATTTATAGATGTACGAAGACATCTTAAGCTCCAAACAATTCTCCCAAATATGCCACCTCATTCCAAACGTCTCCAACCCTTGGAATACCTCCTCAAGATGTAAAAGGACATCAAGTTTGGCTCCAATACTTTCACTCCAACTTGAGCACCTAAACATGAGAGATAAATATTACATTAAATATAATAAATAATGGAATACCAAGAGACACTTGTTGATTAATTCCAAGCTCCCACTTGGAGAATCCCAATAGTCACTCATTTTTTGTTTTCCTTATCTTTTATTATCCCATTTTAGGTGTTCACTTGTGGGAAAAATAATATTAAATATTTATTTCTACAACTCACCTTTACTACTGCTAGTGGACCCATCACCCCTTATGAGTATATAACAAACAATGGTGAGAATTAATATTGCAAAATATTTTCCCAATACACCCTAAGTGCCTAGAGACACTTTCCAAGGATGTTGGAACCATAACATAGGAATTACAAGCTATATGGCACCTTAATCCTAATGTAAACCCTATACCGTACACCCTCAACCCTAAATAGATACCTTATACCCTCGGTCATAAACCCAATGCCCTTGACCCTATACCTAAAATACTCAACCCTAAGCCCTATAACCTATACCCTATACACTTAAATCTATACCCTCAACCCTGAACATATACCTTAACTATAGGCCTTAAGCATATACACTGAACCCTCAACCCTAAACTCCATACCTCAACCCTAAATCCTAAACCCTATACCATCAACCCTAAAGCCTAAACCCTATACCCTAAGCCATATACCCTCAACATTATACCCTAAATCCTATAACTTATACCCTCAACCCTAAATAGATACCTTATACCCTCAATTGTAAACCCAATACCCTCAACCCTCAACCCTATACCTTAAATCTTAAATTATATATCCTCACTCTCAACCCTATAACTTATACTCTTAACCATAAACCATATACCTTATACCTTATAACTAACACTATCAACCCTATATCCTCAACCCTATATCTTAAACCCTAATAACTACACCCTCAACCCTCAACCATATACCTTATACCCCTAACCTTAAACCCTAAACCCTATACCTTATACAAAATATTTTCAACCCTAAAGCCTAAACCCTATACCCTTAACCCTAAATAGATACCTTATACCCTCAACTATAAACCTAATACCCTCGAACCTGTACCCAATATACTCAACCCTAATCCCTATACCCTATACACTTAACCATATACCTTATACCTTATACCCAATACCTTCAACCCTAAATCCTAAACCCTATACCCTAAATCTTAAACCCTATACCTCATACCCTCAACCATAAATAGATACATTATACCCTCAACCATAAACCCAATACCCTTGAACCTAGACCTAATATCCTTAACCCTAAGCCCTATAACCTATACGTTGAACCCTATACCATCAACCTTGAACACTATCCCTTAACTGTAGACCCTAAATCCTATATACTAAACCATCAACCAACCCTAAACTCCATACCTCAACCCTAAAGCCTAAACCCTATACCCTAAACCCTAAAGCCTAAACCTTATACGCTTAACCCTAAAGCCTAGAACCTATACCCTCAACCCTATACCCTAAACCATAAACCATCAAACTTATACCATAAACCCTAATACATATACTCTCAACCCTAAATAGATACACCATACCCTTAATCTTATAATTTCTTAGTGTGTTTAGATGCTAGTTACTTCAATTATGCTTTCATTTGTGTGTCGTAGAAAAATGGCCCCTTTTCATGGTGTTGGAACTATTTTGCTCTAATTTTATGTTGCAACATGGCTTGAACATGCCTATTTAGGTACTAAAATTCAAATAACAACGTCTTGTGAAGGTGTTGTGAAGTTTCGTAATACATTTTTACATTCTTCTAGACTCTATTAATTACAATTCACATAAAAATCACATTTTTATTCATCAACAAGTCCTATTTTAAACTGTTGTAAAGTCTTGTAACAAGTTTTCATGCTTTTCTAGGCACATCTTCACTATTCAACCAGCATCCAAAACATTCCATATTCATCATACTTCACCCAAGTGCACTCAGATTCATCCCTTTCCTTTTTGTTTTGCATATTTTCTTCATTTAGTTCATTATTGCATAACACAATGTGTTTTCAAACATAGCTTAAATCTTACTTTTGCATTCATTTTCATTCATTTATATCAGTCAATTGCATTTATTTAGCTTCATTTAGGTTAGAAAACATCACACATAACATTATTTGAATGAACCATTAGCATTTTTGTTCCTATCTCTCTCCTTTTAGGTGAAAAACCCTAGAAGAGTAAGAGTTGTCCATAGGAGCCAAAAATCAACGGTTCAATTTGAGCTTTCATATTTCCCCTACAATAATTTGGCATGCCTAGTGGGACCCACAACCTATATTTACCCTTTTTTATGAATATTTTTTCAGCCTACAAGTTATAGAGAAAGTTTGACACTTCTGCAAAATATTGATGCATTTATAGAGGAAAGTTTGGTGCTTTTGTAAATCCCAAGGCTTCTAATAGATACAATATTATGTCTATTTGTAGGAAATATCAATGCTTCCATCAAAGGGAGACACATCTATAGAATCTTGGCATTTCTGACTATACAAATTTTGGTGCATTTGCAATATTTCAGTGCTTTTTTTAACTATATTTTTCTATCTATAGGGAAATTACGACACTTCTTCTCAAAGTTTGACACTTCTGTAGAATCTCAACGCTTTTGTTAGAAAAATGATTCTTTTTTTCTACTAAGGTTTGAATTTTTTTTTAATATATTTCTTTCAACAAACCTTAACACTTATTTTTTTAGAATTAGCTTATTTGAAGCTAACAATTTACACCATGTGGAAATCGATGAAAGAAGATTAAAATGCAAAAGACTACTAATATTTGTGTGGTAGGTTTTTTATTTAATCTAGGACTCACATTTAATTTTTTTTCACTTAAATTTGATTACACATTTCATTTGGTGTACCTAAAAAGAACCTACAAATCTTACTTTCAATTGGTGTACCTAAAATGAACAATACAACTGTCATTTTCCTTTGGTGTACCTAAAATGAACAAACAACTTGAAAACTTAGTTTTGGGCTTATAATTGAACAATAAAAATATCATTTTCATTTGGTGTACTTAAAATTAAACAATACTAATCTCATATTTTCTTTTTATGCACCTAAAATGAATTCTTTGATGTGTTTGGTAGGTTAGTGTTGCATATACTCTTTCCTGTGCCTAGTGCAATCTTGGAAATTAGAAACATCACTAATTTGCAATTTGTTTGTACACCTTGAGGTGTGGTGTTTTGTGTATGCTCTCCCCTTGTGACTCTTAAGAATGATCTTGGGTATCAAAATCAACACCAAAACCATTTATTTAAATTAGGATACTTTCTTGGGGGCCTCATTACCCCAAGCTTTGATCTCAAGCATGTTTCCGATGAGCTATATAAAGGGGGGAGAATGAAATTTGTACCCCAAGGAGTACCTAGAATCCTTCAAGCCAAGCCTCATGACCCTCAGTTTGTTGAGAAATGTGTAGGAAATGAGAAGAGAGGAGACACCTCTCAACTTAGGCATAACGAACAAGTTCTCTGTTCACTATAGACCCCCACTATGAACTTTTTTATCTAGAAGCCTTTAAGACCTTTCACCCATTAGTTCATAGTGGCTCAATGTACAAGGATCAATGTGTGAAGTTACTCACCATATACTTCCCCTTGTTGAGGTGACCATTATTCCTTGATTAGGACCTTGTCCTTTTTAAGGTGAGAGGTGTAAAGATGGTACATGACCTTCATATTATCTAGTCGCCCATTCATTATGGAGGTATATCTTTGATGGGTGGGCCCACTATAAGTCAATAACCTAATCTATCACTAAATTTTTTTGTATCTATGGTGTGTTTTCATTGTTAAATCTATTTGTGATACCAATATTTATCATGGTATTATTGAAGAAGACACAAAAATATACCAAACAATCCATTGTCATTCCTACAAGTTTTTTTTGTTTTCTATTAGTTTCCAAATCAATTAAACACAAATCAGACTTCAAAATTTCAAAACCCTAAGTCAAAACTTACAAAATTCAAACTTTGAGTCAAAGTGACACTTTTGACTGTCATCCTACACTACCTTTGTTTGCAACCTGACACTTCTATTTTTATCAAAACAACACATATGTTTGCAAATTAACACTTTTTTGCATCTCAACGCTTTTGTTTCAAAGAAAAAATACAACATAAAAACCTTGATGCTTTTAAATTTAATAGTGACACTTTTGTTGTAAACTAGTGCTTTTAAAAGAAATTTGATGATTTTTTTATTGGCAATGTAACGCTTCTGACTATAACTCAACACTTCTAACTATTCATCCTAAAAACATAGAACCCTAGAAATTCTAGATTCCATAATTTGACCAGCAGACATGAAAACCTAAGATTCATTCAAAATAGGATTGTAATTATCCTTTTCATCCAAAGTAGCATCAAAAAAACTTATAATCTACATTGTTCCAAGGTCACTTAGGTGTCTTTATAAATCAAATCTTGTAGTTAGCAAAACTTGTCCACATCATTCTACTATCCAAATTTAGTTCCATTTCATCCCCATATGGGGTCATCATATCCTACTAGCTTCAATGATATAACAACTATGGGTGTACCTAATCAAGAGTTTGTAATGCTTTGTCACATGTTATATTTTAATCAATGTCAGACCTTACAAATCTATTGACCAAACAATCAAACATAAATCCTCCAACAAGCTCATCACAATCCAACAACACTACCAAACACGAGTATACTCCTTAAGGGGAGCCAATCGATTTCATGTTAAAAAAGTTAGTCCAATCCAATTTTATCAATCTTCCAAATTCACAAGGTGATTATGAACCTAATTCAAAACCTCATGTGATGCAGGAGCATCCCAAGTTTCAGGAAATATTGCATCAACCAAAAATATTTGCATTCATGTTTTCTTGCATTTCAGTAGTTAGTTGTCTAGACCTAGTCTTAGTATTTCATACCACATTGTACCACATTGTAACATCAGAGATCATGGAGTAGGATATATTATCTCCATTGCAACATCTACATCATATCGAGAATTCAAGTGTTTTGGAGAGTCGAGTACGAAGTTATCACTAACAAAATATCAGCTGCATTTGGACAAAGAGCATTCACCGACCAGTCTTGGCTTTTCAAGTGTGTGGACCTATCCCGTGACTTGCAAAGCTTAGTAAACCATTCCATAAGGATTCAAATTCATTGAGGAACCTTAGTTCCAATCCACATCATGTCTTTCTAAGAATAAAGGGGAATCATATGTTTTGGCCAACCTTTCACACGTTTAATCAACTTTGGGGTTTGAGACCTCTTGAGGCCAAAGCGGACCTTTTTTGGAGTTGAGAATTAGTATATATAGGCATTGTGTAGTTGCATTAATCATCATCATTGGTAGTATTAGATAGTGGATAAGGGATTTGACCCACATTGTATTTATGGGCTTAACACCATATCTTTCTGTAATTTTGTAAGTCGAAAGGCAAGGCATGTTTCCAGTGAATAATTGATCATTATCTATATTTCCATGTGTGATTGTTATTCTAATTCGTAGAGTTTCCATTGTGTTTACTCTTGTTGTAAGGTTTGACAGTCCTATTTCCAAACCCCCCATCCTTGACTACACCATCATGGCACGATGGCAATGTTTATTGCCAATACCATAGAACAAAAGGTCATGAAACATCAAATTGCATAAGACTCAAAAATATCATACAAGACCTTATTGATCAAGGTGAAATCAATGTTGAGGATAACTTACAAAATTTATCCATAAATAATCACATTGATGATGCCTCTACCTCACTTAATGAGAAATTCAAGATATATCATAAATCTTTTCCACAATATGATAAAAATCATTCACCCATGTCTAGTAATGATTCATTTCAAGACATATTAACATCATTTAACCTAATGGTGGTAAGTATTGAAAAATCCTTCCCACAAAATTATTTCATTTCTAATTCCAATTCATTATCCTCTAGTCATCCCCATCTCAATCCATACAACCATCTCCATCAAGCAATCCATGAAATAATGACACAATTCCAAATTCCATCCAAAGAGTATTCTTGATAGATGCATGTCAAATCCATCTAACACTTAATTCAAATCCATTTGGTGATCAAGAAATCCTTAATCTAATATTATCATGTATCCCATTGCCTCTCATGCCTAATGCAAAAAATCTAAATCAAGAGCTATCACCCACATAGCTGTATTTTTAAGATATCCAAAAGCCCTTTGCAAATAATTCTTTGAAATCAAATCCATGTCAAGAAGATAATCCAAAGCATAACAAAGATAACTCTAAAATGAGTCAAGATCAAGAGTCCACATCTCCTAAATACTACAATGATCTAATGGATCTTTTCCAATATTTTAATGAAGATAACTTTGAAATGAGTCAAGATCAAGAATCTATATCTCCAAAATACTATAATAACTTAATGAGTATCTTCTAATCCATACATGATTTCACAAAAGAAGACCATATCCATATAACAAACACTCCTACATCTACCCATGAGATACTTGCTTCCATGGGACACATAGATGATCTTCATTTAAAACAAGAGTCTCCTACTCTTGATATTCTTGCAAATAATCAAGCTATAGAAAAATTTATGGAACTTCATGACGACGTTTCAAAAAACAATCATGAAGAAGGATTCTGCATCGACTTTGAAACACCATCTCTTGAGAAACAATTAGAATTTGATGCATCCCAAACTCAAGCTAAAGACATTGATCATGAAGATATCTAGCATATTGAAGTACCCATGGCTTATAAAATTGGATCACTTACCTTCATTAAGGAAAGTTCTCTCACTAGGGAATAAACTACCACCTTTAAAGGTTCACAACAAAACTAAGAAGGATTAACACCTTGTTTCCAAGATAAATCATATTTAGTTGCAAACAAAATTTTCCAACAGATGTATTATCAAGGAAAAGTATTAGGCCTACATGAATAGGATATCCTAGAACCAATGTAAATTGTCAACAATCTTAAACATAAAGTTATTGATTACTCAATGATCGAAGAATCTAAACTTGTCAATAGTACCTCCATGATACTAGGGGAAACTTTATCTAATGCAAATATTAACATTGGAGTCATGAAGATTCTTAATGAAATTGTTGCCAAAACTTCAATCATCCATATCATGAATCAACATCCTTGCATCTTTCCACCCACTGATTGGGACCAACAAGAAGAGAAAAATATTTATAAAGAAAGAAATCAAATCATTGAAGATAAAGAATTGAAAAATCAAAATGGACACATGAAATTCAAATGGATCCCAAAGAAAAATAAAGAAAATTTAATCTCTATCAAACTCCAATGGTCAAAGAAACTATGGGGAAAAATCAAAAAGGGAACTTCATCCATCAAAAGTGTCCACCAATGCAAACACATGCTTCAAAGTTGACATAAAAATTATATGAAGTTGGTCCTGATTCCACTTAGAATTCCAAATCCACCTTTCATTTCTCATCATCCCAAGTTTGGAGAATCAAATATCCAATATCCAAGCTATCAACTAATCCATATTTATCTGACATCCCTTATCAAAATTCACCATCCAACTCAAAACCAAGAATATCAAACTCTCACAATAATTGTGTCCTAGCAGTAACTCTTTATCATAAGGTCTCTAAGGGTGCTCTATTGCAATGTGTGCATCTAGATAATTAACTCTGGTATTGGCAAGGAAGATAAAAACATTTAGGGGTTCTATTCAAGCGCTCGTATCTTGGAAAAACAACTCCTATAATAAGGACATCATCGACACATCATGACAACAATATCTACATCTGCACCACCAGATAGTTTGACACAAAAATTATAAAAAATCATAAAATAAAAAAATCAAGAAAACAATAACAAGGAAAATAACCCTCTAGTGAAAACCACTTTGTTGTCACTTTGGACAAGTACCTTGATGAAAACCTAGAAAAAGGCTTCATGTGTAGCATTAAGTATCTACGTGCACTATCTCAGGTGGAAGCATATTATCTCACCATAAGAAATCCAACATCCAACATCTCCTACATAATTAAATCTAGTATCCATCCAATCCACTTTTATCCATATTCCATGTCCATCTTTATCTTGACAAAGATTAGGGGTATACTTCAAACTTGTTTTTTGGTGAAATATTGACATGGTTATTTCTATTGATCATCTCCTATTCCATGCAATATCATTGCCTACATCTAGCACTATTTAATTTACTATCCTAATAATCATCCTCTATCTGAACATGTTATCTTATCACAAGATAGTCCATGAAATTTGTTTCCTATCCATCTAATGATGCATCCAATCATAGCATTTCATACATTGCTAGACACTAGGGGAATTTCCTTACATCTTGCTTCAAAATAAATCATGATCTATGTCATCTAAGGTCATGTCATGATCTAAACACTTTCAAAAGTGAAATAAAAATAGTCAAATAGATTTTATTCCTAGCCTAGCTACAAATCTTGATCCTTCTTATCTGATCAATTCATCATCATCTTGAGATGTATCCTTCCTAATCCTCATGATTTTCTTACCTTGACAACACTATCCTTACATTGTTGTGTATCCTTAGCAATGTTATCACTATCAACAATCAATCAATCAGATCAATCATTTCTAGCTTGGCTATCAATAGGATCCCAAAAGAGCATGGGTACCACTACATATCCTTATCCATTTGTCAACATTGTCCAAAAACTCAAAAACACTCAAATATGTTGAAATTTCTAAAAAATAGCCTCAAATCATTTCAAAAAGTTAAAAGCATTTATAAATTATTATAAAAAAAAACATCTATTCCATCCCATCTTGCTCATCCTCATCCACAATAAAATTTCACCCATAATAAACATATCATCATCCTCACCTTTGGGGAAACAAATAGAAGCGAGTTCAACACTTGTCAAAATAAAATCAATCACGAAAAATCATGTGTATTGATCATTGTTGAAATATGTTAATTAACCTTCATATCAATGGCCTAAACTTTAAGAAATATAAACATCCAATGAATGTCTTAATGGATATATATTTCCTATAATAGACACCATTTGGATCTTAACTTAAACAACTCTCTCTAGCAAGAGATATGATGGTATTGATGTTTTTTTTTTCATTTTCATATTTTCTTTTGGTTTTATCTTTTGGCCTCATTACATCACTCACTTGAAACTTCCTTGATCTTCAATATCTTGATATGTCTAGAGGGGTACATGATGGGGCATTATCATTTCTTTCATTTTTTATGCTTATTGGACATTCTTACAATATGACATTGGTGAATGCTTGTCTTGTGTGTGCAGGGATAGTCTCATGTAATACAATGGCTAGTGTATATCAGGTTATTTATACCTTTTGTGTATTAGTCTCCTTACTTTGATGGCTTCATTCTCTCGCACATGATCAAACAAGTATTTTGTATGTCAGGTATGAACAAGGATACTCCTCTTTCTTTGTAGAGTCAAATTCCATGCAATAGATACAACGTTGCCCTGGTTCTTCATACCTTGGTGCATCATGTCTACTTTCTCTATCAAAATAATGATTTCTCTACGTTATGTTGTATAATATAAAAATCAAAATCAAAATCATCTAATCATATCTCATCACATATCCAATAACATCTCAGAATAAACATAGATTTATTAGTATCCTGATCAACATCATCCTATTCTATTCTATTCATTCATTCATTTCTTCTATCCATACTAACATTTTTATCCAAGTATCATGACACAAAAAAATATATGCATCCACCCTCCATCCAAATCAGTCAGTAGTATCTCATATTATCCATCTTGCATGTCATTTATCATATGAAAATACAAAAGGAAATTCATGCCCATATTATCATCCATATCATACATCCTACACCCATAGATCATTACCGACATGCATATAAAATCATAATCATAATAAATAGATATCCATCATAACATCTCGTAACATAATGCATCCATACATATATATGCATCCATAATCAATAGCATATATTATAAAAAGTTCAATGCATAAAATAACACCATAACATCATATCATGATTACATCAAAATGGCTCATCTCATATATCATTAAAAAAATGAATATCGTGATACATATCAGATGTGTGATATACATAAAAAATATACATGAGGCTATCCATAGCTGATGAATTTGTATACATCAAAGTATGTTGACATCAAAATATAGATACAAAAATTTCTATACAAAAAATATTATACCTTGAACTCCTTTGATCTTCTTGATCAAGAGGAGGCTGAGTAGGTGGTGGCCCCATCAGGTGCTGCTGAGGTACCTATCCTTGTGAAGGTCTACCCATTGATAAATTTGATTTTTTGGGACTCATAACACTCTAAGAAAACCAGGGCTATCACCTATGTGCAAGAATTACTATGTCATACAAAGTCTAGTAATATGTTGCCTCATCCTGTATAGCCTAGATCTCATGAGTGTACTGGACTAGAGGGATCATCTATCCCTATGCCTGTGCAGTGGACTCTAACTACTATCTTCAATTTGTTTCCTAGACCAACTAGGCCTCAAACTCTTATCGTCAAGTAACCTCAACATCCCTCTCTTTCCTAGCTTGATCTCACTCAGTCCTGAGTTGATCCCTCTTTGCCTTGGTTTGGATAAGCTATCCAGAGATACCATCTCTCTCCTTCCTATATTCATCACACTCTTGGTGTGCCTAATATCACTCTTGTAGAGTGATGTGAAGCCTCTAATAATTATCTCCTTTGTCACCCCCTATAATAGTTATTATATCTATTGGAGGTGGACCCTATCTAGATGGTGGTCCTTGTCTAGGTAGTGGCCCCTATGGTCCTTGTCCCTATCCCTACACCCTCGGTTGGATCTATAAACTTCAATGGTCTATGTGTGCCAAAACATGCATCATAAGTTGGGGTAGTATTGGGATCTTTTGCACTATCTGCATATACCCATGATACCTAGGCTAAATGATCAAAATTTGAAATGGTTGTTTATGTAGAGGGCATCTATCCCCAATATTCCATATCTCTGACGATCTATGCAAAAACATGGTAATCCTCTTCCAAAGCATCTTGCTGCTCCCTAAACTGGTGCTTGACCCTATTGAGTAATTACCTCTCTAAAATATTTGGTGTGTTTCCTATCAACCACCTGGTTTTTCTGCAGTATGTGAGGTTCTCACCATCATCCTCGCAAGTCTCCACTTTGATCCATGGCCTCTAAGAAAAATATGTCATATAAGTGATAACACACTTTCAATGGGATAACTCACCCATATGATGTTGGGTTAGCATGTACTCATACCTGTAGACCATGGGATATTAGTTATGTCATTGTAGACCTCCAATCGGCCTCAGTATTGCAAATGCTCCTAGTCCCAAATATGTAGTAGTGTAGCCCTCGCTAACAAGATGGTCGCACCGCTTTATACCACTTGATGCATATCATGGTATAGGTGTTCCAAGATGTAGGGGCCCTAGGAAAAAATGCATTCATCCTTTAGGATCCTCTCTAGGACCCTCCTCCATCGAGGGTTGAATGTTTGGGATCAACAATCTGACATGAGTGGTCTACAAATGAGTCCCACAACTATAATGGTGACATCATTGACTATGTCGACATAGTCATGCAGGTCAACCTATCCATCCTCTTGCTCAATCTCATCATCCATCAGGTCCTACTCCAAAGCCTCAAAGCTTTGGTATACATCATAAACAATGCATTCTATCTGAATAAGAACCCTAAGAATCCTCTAGAGGTTATCATGGGCAATGGATGCCTCTCTAGTCGGAAGTGGAAGGATGATGTCTTTGATCTCCATCTCTCTACCATTTTATTCATGAGTGCTAGATGCACTCAAATCTTTGGCATATATGCAAATATTATAGTCCAACCACATGCAAAAACTTGATCTCCATAGAAAAAAAAATTCCATCTACTCAAGCACCTGTGGTTTGGATCCTATGAAATGAGAGTGTCTAACATAACCTACAAGTATAATGCTCACAACATTATTTTTCTCAAATTTTACAAATAGTTTAAGTGTAAATTTCTAAAGAATAAAAGTGACTCTTTTAACAAAGGTGTCATGTAATGTTAGTCAAAGGTGTCACACTTTTCTAGAAGCATCACACTTCTACAAAGGCCTTGAATTGTTCACAAATATAAAAGTGAAAATAGAAGCATCACACTTTTACAAAGCATTACACATGAATAGTTAGAAGAATCACACTTTTACAAAGGTGTTATAATTTTTTCAAAACCCAATGCATTTTTCATATCCCAACACTTTCAACAAAAGTGTCACGTTGGGTTACAAGAGCACCCCATCACGTTACAAAAAGCATCATACAAACTGTGATTCCTTTGTTAGACTATGTTCCAGCCTACATTTAGCTATCTCAAAAGGTGTGCAAGAAAAAAATTAACTAGATACATATCGAGGCGCCTGCTCCAGCTGGCCTCTAGAATTGACAAACCTGATCTGTGTGGTGTGACTCGTAAAACAAGTACCATCCTGAATTGCTCTCGTAAAGGGGTGAAAATGGGTATGAGGGATTATAGCTCAAATCTCTCAAATCAAAGTGTGCAAATGAGGCTAAAACTCATCCAAATTCACATATATTCCAAGAAAACCCTATGGTTTCACCTTGTAACTCATTTTATAAGCTTGGATATCAATCTTGATCATTATTAAGGCTTCCTAGGACTTATTTTTTGTCCTCTTTTCAACAGACCTAGTCTCGTCATCTTGTCATGATCTCAACCTAAAAAATATTTTTTTTGGTCAATCTGTTGCAAGGGTAGCATACCATCCTTCCTTCATTCACTTGGGTACAATGGGGCATCAAGTAAAATTAGGGAATTTTTTAAAAAAAATTGAGCAACATCGAGTCTTTGAAACAATGCAATGGGTAAATTATTTTAAAGAGGGAAAAATGTAGACACATAAAATTTCCTTAAGCATATCACACATCTCAATTTCACTTACTAACATCATTTTCCTCATTTTCACCTAATTCTTCCATTTAATTAAATAATTTCCAATGATTTGATTAAATTACTTTATTCCTCTATTAATTGAATAAATAATGTTATTTTATTAATTCATCATTTTCATGCTAATTTCCCCTCTTGATTAAATAATTCTCAATTATTTAATTAAAAATCTTAATTACTCTCATCCTCACAATTAAATAATTTTTATAATTGTTTAATTGGCTAATTTTCCTCCAACCCTCCAACTTACACAAAGCATATTCCTTTTTCAAAAAGAGAATATTCTCAATTCTAATTCAATTTTTTTCCTCCAATTCAAAATATCTCTAACCTATTTTCCATGAAAATAAGGATATTTTGGGATCTCATGAGTTATCAATCATTGATCCTTCTTGACCCTTCCTCATCTCCTTGATTTCCTCTCATCGATTGATCTCCATTTTCAATCCAGGTCGTTGATCAAAATTCCTAAAATCAATAAAATAATCCCTTTCAAACATGAATATCATTCACAATCCTCATAAGCATAGGCACTCTCTAGAATTATTGAGTCAATCTTGAGCATTTTATAATACCTATTTTGTGAATCACACCTCTTATCAAGCTTTTGCAATCATGGATTATGCACAATTTGAGCAATCTACATAAAAAATTTGTATCAATCGATAATGGGATCAAAGGTTTGTACTTTCTAATTGATTTAATTGCTTTGAATTTGAATTCACTTATTTGCATTAAATCATTTGATGCTCAAGTGCAAATTGATTTCATTGAGTATCAGTTTGTATCATCCTAATCTTGTAATTTCCTAGTGGTTTTAGACCCTAATTACTTCAATTATGCTTTCATTTGAACTTTCATATTTCCCCTATGACAGATATATATGAGATGATATTTTTGGATGCAACAATGATTATGGTGTTATGGTATTATGTGTTGCACTTATTATTATGGATGAACATTATATTGTGATGTATTATTTTGATATTTTCATGTTTTCATGATTTGATGATGTACGATGATGCATGTGTATGATGTTGCTAATGATCTGTAGATGTAGGATGATTAATATGATATTATAATGTATGTATATGTCTCCTTTTTGTATTTTGATTTGATATATGATGATCATGCATGATGGATGATATGAGATGCTATTGATAGCTTATGGATGTAGGATGTTATGGATTTTTTTTGTATCATGATGCTTGGATAGAAATGTTAGTATGATGAGTAGAATACAAGAATAAATGATTGAATAGATAGAATAAAATGAGATGATGTTGACCAAGTAACAATAAATCTATGATTATTAGATGGATTCAATATTTTATTAGATATGTGATAAGATAGGATAGATTATTTTTGTTTTTTTAGGTTATGCTAAAAATATAGAGAAATCCTTATTTTGATATACCAAGTAGATAGTATGCACCAATTTATAAAGAACTAGGGTGGTATTGTATATATTGCATGGAATTTGACTCTATAAATAGATAGGAGTATCCTTTTTCATACTTGGGATAAAAAAACCTTGTCTTATTATGCAAGAGAATGAGGCCATCAAAGTAAACCCATACACAAAAGGTATAAAGAACTTGATATACAAAAGTCATTGTATTCCTTGAGACTATCCCTACACACACAAGGAAATTATTTTCCAAGGTCGTATTACAAGAACATCCCACAAAAATAGTAGAGGAAAACAATGACTATGCTCTGTTGTGTACCCTTCTAGAAACACTAAGATATTAAAGATCAAGGTGGCTTCAAGTGAGTGATAGAATGAGACAAAATATAAAACCAAAAGAAAAGATTGAATGAAAAACACATCAATGCCAACATATCTCTTTCTAGAGAGAGTAGTTTTAGTTGATATCTGAAATGAATCCTATTATAGGAAAGAGATATATGTTAAGTAATTCATTGGATGTTTTTTTTTAGGGGTAAAAAATGGGTTTTGATGGGGCCTGGAACCTAGTACAAAGGAAAGCAAGCTACACAAAATATAAACCATAGACCAACATCAACTCCACAGTAGCCTCAAAAGATTAACAAGACTATGCATGTTGCATCTTACAAACATTCAAGGGCCTGAGACCCTTAAACCAACTAGTTTTTAACCAGGACCAAAAACCCTTTTAGTTACACAAAGAACCCACCTGCATCTTCCAGACATCAACAAACCAACCACTCATGGAATACGCCACTGAGCCAAGAAAGATAATCATCACTAAAATAGTAGAGAACACAATGGTATGAACCACCAATAAGACCAAACACCCCTCCTCAATAGGGGATTTGTGATCCACCTCAGAAAACTACAATAAATCAACTTCCCTATAGCTCAGACTCACTTGGTAATAGGAAACCAACTCCACCTCCACCTCTAAAGGAGTGAGCTCCCCTCTATTGGAGAAGAGGAAACGATTAGCAAAACCACCGCTGCTAGACATCACCAACACCCTCAACCTCTACCTCCATAGGAGAACTGGCCACCTCAATAAGAACAACTGTTGAGGGGGGACCACATCCATAGGACCAAAGGAGAAATCAAACACATTGGCCAAGCATGCAACCATGGCCTCCTTTGGAAAGCCCTATACTAGGAACAAAACCATCTCGGGACTAGGATTAAAACTAGACAAACACCTAGCTAAGAGAACAAGACCACAACTGATCTGAATAGTATCCAAAATAGTAGGACCCATAAACCAACAAATCATTAGCAGAAAAGACCCCATAGCTAGCACTATAGCTAGGTAAACCTTTAGCAACAACCTCAGGCCCAAAACAACCAGCTCCATCACCAGCTCTAACAGAAAGAGAACAAAGATACCATCTGGAAAAGGAAAGACATAAGCACCCCTAACTAGCAACAACCATTGGGAAAAAAAAACCTCATCCCAGCCAAAAAGGAGATGAAAAACCTCAACAACAGCCACCCATCATCACAAAATACCATTCGAAGTAGGTTCCTAGCCTCATAATGAACGAGAACACCCAGCCCCCAAGAGGAACAAGGGAGCCCAAACAGGAAGGAAATTAGGAGAAGAGCCAACAGGAAAGAACACCAAGCCACCCTAACACACCAGTTAGAGCCAGAGATAAGCCAAGACTCCCAACATCCAACCAGAAGGAAACACCACCACTCCTTAGAGAAGGGACAAGAAGAACCCACAACACTCCAAGAACAAAAACCTCCAAAGCAAAACCACCAATCAAGCAACAGGCATAAGCAAGGGAAAACCAAGAAGAGGCCAGAAGTAGAACAGGCCAGCATGAAGAACCACCAAGCCTTCTTATTATGCCAAATAGGAACAAAAAGAGGCCCCTTCTACACTTGGACATCCTCAAAGAAACCCACACTCACCAAATTCTTGGTAGGCAGCCAGAAAACCCAGTCCTTATCCAGCGAATAAGGAGCCAAACCAAAAGCCATGGAAAGATTAAGAACCAAACCCCAACGCATTCCAGAAGCCCTACACCAAACCCCAAAAAAGGAGGGTCAAGAGGAGAAAGAAACCAAGAGGCCGAAACCCTCCACCATAGGATAACAAAACCATCATCACCAAACCAAACAAATCACACCACACAGGCCCAAAGAGAGGTCCAACACCAAGCACAAGCATTCACCAGCCACTGAAAAATAGGGATCAACCAACAAACACCAGAGGATGCGGCAACCAAAAGCCAAAGAGATAGGACAAGCACCACCCGTACCCCAAAAGAGCAACAAAAAACAAAAAGGCCCCCATCATAAGTAAAGAGCCACCAACTACCAAGGAAGAACACGTGATTAACAAGCCTATAGAGAGAAGAGGAAAGGGTAGATAAATTCATCCTCCAAGACAAATACCTCCACCCAAACTAAAGACAGTCTGCCACAACACTGCAGCAGCAAAGACCCGGGAAGAAAGAGGGACTCGAATGTAAAGAGCATTCAATAAGGTCCCAAACTGCATCCCCATCACCATCTCCTTCTCCCTCATCATCCTCCTCTGCACATTTCAAACCAATGCTCTCGTCATTGTCACCTGGGCTCCCGCTCGATGCCATTCTCTTTTTATGCTATATTAGATGTTTAATTCATTGGATGTTGAAGTTGATTGAGAAAATGATTTTGACAATGGATATGGAGACTTTGATATTTGTTTTGATAATGATCAATACTTACAATGTTTTGTGAATGTTTTTGTGTTGATGATTTCTATATTTACTTTTTTTTTCTTTGTCAAAGATGAGGGTGATGATAGGTTTATTATGGATGGATGATTAGCGATGTTTTTTCTAATTTTTTGGAAAATTTTGAATGTTTTTGGATTTTTTGAAATTTTTTGATGCAGAACAAGGTGGCAATAAATTTCCAATCACAATTAAATCTTTTAAAAATAACTTTGCAACTCTCAAAAACCTATTACACCAACCCTTTACAACTTCACCAAGTTTCACTTGTAGGTGTCCAACAGAGGATTCTTGACCTCAACTCCCCAATCCAGTATCAAACCAACTAAAAAAATACACTTTCAGACACCCTTTAAGGTCTACAAAAACATATCCCAAAAACTCACACAACTCTTTTTGAACAAAACCCTCAAACAGGTGCTTCTACGCTACCCTAGACCTTTAATTAGGTCACCTTTACAAAGGAACACCCCTTTAAAGCTATTTCTATCCCAAAATTCCTTTGAATGGTCTTAAACAAGGTCACAAAACTTCATAATCCGCCATTTCCAATAAGAGAAATGCTCACTATGACTCCTTTATACTAAACCCTGCTTTTTCACAAGTTTGACAAGGGTTTATTGAAAATACACCTTCCCACACTTATCTCACTCAACCAACACCTTAAACATCACTTACTAGGTTTGTACATGCTCAAAAGACCTTCAAAACCTACTGCCCCCAAGGATTTCATCCATTTACACTCAAACCACTCAATTTCACTCAAAATTCTCAATTTTCACCACTAGGGCACCATGCCCAAAACCCCAAATGATCTTCCCTACTCCAAAACTCAACTCATACACCTATTTATATCCTAATGGAATCATTCCACTGAGCTACAATATACACAATAGGTGGAATGGGTCATATTTGCATTTTTATATCTTCAAAACCCCAATTTTTGGGTTCTCTAGCCGGCTGCAACAAATTGACTACCAAATCCTTCAAGTCTGATGAAAACCAATCAAACAAACTTTGGAATACTTCTAACACATATAAAAATCAATTCAAATGCAATTTAGTCTCAAGGAAAGCTATATGGAACTGTACAGATGTGAAGAACAACAATATTGTTGGAAAATAGAAAGTTTTCAAGAGCTTTTCTATTGTTTCATCAATCAAAACTTTTACAACAACCTTTCCTTGAGTTCTAGAGGATTATTAAGTATTTTACCCCTAAAACCAACCGAATCAACCTCCACAACTTCCATTTGAACCAACTTGACCGTTGGTATTCCACTTAATGCATTTTTGCAACTTTGTCATATTTTTTAACTTTTGCAATTTTGTACATCTTTTGACAAATATAGCAACATGAACTCTTGAATGACCCAAAAACCAACTAATATGACCTATTACATTATATATTTTTCTAATATGACCTTATTTCCACCACAAAAGACTCAAACACACCTAAAACTAACAAAAAACCTTATTTTGTCAACATTAACACCAAAAATCACTTGGTGCCCCTACACCATACAACCAGACTAAAAGAAGACCTCAAGTCCCTTGAGGAACAATAAACACATACTGCCTCTTATCCTTGAATGTTCTCCAACCTGCATCTTCATCTAATGACCCTTTCTAATGGGTCAAGAACTGAAAACTTACACTATTTTTGTCCTTTAACCGGTTCCATGTTTGAACATATTGCCCTCCACTCGATGAGCATCTTTTGTTTGCTCTTACATCAAAAAATGTTTTCCTAACTGTCCTTGTACCTGCCATCAAAATTCTTGCATTCTTGACTTGAATTGCTTTCCTCTCCACATCTTTCATCTGCTTAAATTTTCTCTCACTTCCTTGGAGCTTACCTTTACCTTCTTCATCATTGGTTTGCACCTTTAGCATCTCTTCCACCTGCTAATAAAACTTTGAATGACCATTTTCCTTTAGGACCCTTATACCATCATATTCCCAAACCTTTGTATTAGAAAAATTTGACTCCTTACCTTTATCTTTTGCAATCAAAGGAAAAATGACTATCCCAACCATAACTTCATCATGCTTGGTTAACTCATGTTGCACTCTTGCAACTATTTCAATCTTCTCTTGACCTGTTCTTATTACCAACTCATCTCCTTTTCTTCCAATTTGTGCTTCACTCTTCAAATTCACTGTCTTTGGATCTTCAACTCTTGAAATGGTTGTATATTGTTTGTTTGTTTTCCCCTCAAACTTCATATACTCCTTCCTACCAAACATGATCACCTTTTTTGTCTTATAATGATCCTCCACATCATCTTGCAATGGAATGAGTGTAAAAATACTCCCATTATGCTCAATTAGATAGCTATTGCTTCTACAATCATAGATGGAATGCTTGTCATACTGCCATGGTCTCTCAAGCAATAGATGACAACAATCCATTGGCACAACATCACAAACAACCTTATCCTTGTAACCACCAATACTAAATTCAATCTATGCTTGTTCACTAACCAAGATGGATTAGCTATC
This sequence comes from Sequoia sempervirens, assembly GCA_007258455.2. Lineage (NCBI taxonomy): Eukaryota > Viridiplantae > Streptophyta > Pinopsida > Cupressales > Cupressaceae > Sequoia > Sequoia sempervirens. The sequence goes on from VDFB02327426.1 coordinate 31,011, forward strand.
ATTCAACCATGATATATTATATGGATTTTCATGAGGAAACTTTTGCAACTTTTGCTTCTCTATCATTTCATTAGAGACCATATTTTTAGTGCAACCAGAATCTATGACTACCTTGCGTACCTTACCCTTGCTTTTACATGTGGTTCTAAATAGAGCTCTTATTTGCATTGGTTCCTTCTCTTTGGAGGCCTTCAAGAGTGTTCTTCTCAGAAACAATGATTCTCCTACCTCTGGAGCAGCAACATGACTAGAAGAATTTGCACTCTCACATTCGTCTTCTTGCACTATTTGAGCCCTTCTTTCACTTCTCCTTTCACCACCACTTGATGTAGAGCGTTGATTTTTAGGGAACTTGTATGCTGGATTTCCAAACTCATTAAAATTATAGCATCTACTCAAAAATATATTTGAACTTCTACCTCCACCATATCTTCCTCTAGAGCCTCTGAATCCACCCCTTTGATCAACAACTTGTTCATGCACCTTCCTTGAGTTTTCTTGATTTTCTTGTGACTTCCTTGGAGTGGTAAATGTGCCTCTTCCTCTTGAGTTGCTGCCTCTCCCTCTCACTTTTTTATCTTTCCTTATTTTGAGTTTCTCTTCGGCCCTTATTGCCATTTGGTAGCACTCTTCAATTGTCCTTGGATTGTGCAAACTCAATTCATCCTGGACGTTAAATCTTAGTCCACTAAGATACTTAGCCACCTTTTCTACATCATAAACCATATGTATTGCTCTTATGCTCAACTTATAAAACTCATTAGTATAAGACTTAACATCCATTTCCCTTTGTTTCAAATCTTGAAGCTTTTTAGACATTTGAATTTCATAATCACTTGGAAAAAACTTACCTTTCAATTTATCTACCATTCTATCCCAAGAAATTATTTTAGACTTACCTTTTCTTCTCCTTTTAGCTTGTTCATAATCCCGCCAAACAAGCGCATGCCCCTTTAATTTGGTTTTTACAATCTTCACCTTTTCTTCATCAAGTATATCCTCACATTCAAAATAGTTATCCAAAGCTGCAATCCAATCTAACAATTATTCCTCATTAAGATTACCTTCATACATGGGAAAATGAATTTTTACCTTTTGTTTACCTCCTTTAACTACCTTTAGTTGCCTTGCCATATTTTTCTCTTCAGGATCCAATTCTTCATCAACATCTTCATACTCTTCATCTTCTTCATCTTCAGTGTCACTTTCATCACCTACAACCACACCTCTTTTCTTCCCTGTTTCAACACTTTCCAGTCTTGTTTCCAACCTATTTTGTAGTTCCTTCAACTTCCTAATATCTCTCTTAGTCTTCTCTTCCATCTCTTGCATCTTCCTAGCCACATTTTTACCCTTTGGAGGCATTTTAACTCTTCAACTTCTCACTTCTCACCCTCAAAGAATTTCATACCTATGCTCTGATACCAATTGATGTAGAGAAGGGAGGAAATCAATTTCCAATCATAATTAAATCTTTTTAAAACAACTTCGCAACTCTCAAAAACTTATTACACCAACCCTTTACAACTTCACCAAGTTTCACTTGTAGGTGTCCAACATAGGTTCCTTGACCTCAAATCCCCAATCTAGTATCAAACCCACTAACAAAATACACTTTCAGACACCCTTTAAAGTCTACAAAAACATATCCCAAAGCCCCACACAAATCTTTTTGAACAAAATCCTCAAATATGCGCTTCTATGCTGCCCTAGACTTTCAATTAGGTCACTTTTACAAAGGAACACCCCTTTAAAGTTTTTTTAAAAAATAAAAGTGGCGAGCCACTATAATATATTAATAATATATAAATAGATATACAAATCCTGGTTCAGAGGGAATATTGACAGGAAAGAACCAGGAAGAAAACCTCTAGTTATAGCCCAAAAAGATTCAAAATGTGTTTCAAATCATTTGCAAATAATTACAAAATTGTCCTGCTAGTGGGGAACCATAACATATTTTCAAAAAACTAGTTGTACAGTACCGCCACCCTAAATTTCCCAGTTGATAACCCCATTACAAAAGTGACACAAATTTGAGGAATGAATTATGCATTCGAAGCATCCTCGAATATAATAACTTCACCAAAAAACTAATATCTTTCAAACCTTAAATAAACTCTACTCTTCCATACACTCTGCACAGATTGAATTTTGATCATGCACCTCAATTTGAAGGTCCTGCAATTTTTCTTGTCTGGAAAGAGGAATGTCGTGAGAAAAGAAGTCATAGCCAGTAAAAGGGATTTCTGCCTCATCTGTTTAATTCACAATTGAAATTCGAGCCCTTGCCACTAAACCCTTATTCGGTGCTTTTGAGCATTCTGCTAAGGGAGAATCGTGAATTTCCTTTAGCACCCGTTTGTCTACTTCCATATGCATTTTTTATTTTTTACCAATAGACCAATTAAGAAATTGATGTTGCACATGGTCACAAAGAAAATATATGGCGTAAATTTTTTCTTTGATTTCAAATTCCATTAATGCACATATGCTTTTGGAATGTTTCTTTAGAGTTGATAAAAGCACATAATTGTTTCTAAATTGAAGCCCCAATCTGAGGACTTCAAATATTTCCTCAAACTCTGCTCAATCCTTGAAAAATTATGAGGGAATAAACAAACAATATAACCTTCCCCAAAAAATAGATTATAGTTTTGCATAGCAGAAAGCAAAGCATTCTTATCAATGAACTGAGGGTTAACAAATTTAACCACAATTACTTCTAATTCCTTCCACGACTAGAGTAAATTCAAAATATTTGATAAAATACTGAAAGAACCTAGAAGGGGAAAATTAAGGATTGAGCTCTGGGCCTGATAATCTCGGCACCCAACACTTCCCGAACAACATCCTCCGTTCGCAAGGAATCTAACTTGAAAATGAGGCTTAAGTCCTCTTGAGAAAGGATATTTTTGAATGACCTTTCCCATGGTTGAACATGGCAAGTTATTCTTAAATTCTAGGGGCGGAGAGCCATACCGTCGGCCTTTCTACACTTTAAAGCTAAAAATGAATTCACTACCCAAATGCACAACCAGCTTGCTTTAAACGAATGAGAAAATGAAATGATAAAGCACTTTTTTAAAGCCCAAAAAACCTTTGAATGATACACATTTTTTAGGAACCATGATGGCTAATAAATCACATGATGTGAAGGTAGATAAAAGCAAGATCCATGAAGATATATTGAATCATGTGAATGAATTTCATTGAACTGCAAGAAATAAATGTGCAGTACTACCACACGAAATTAGTACCTTAAGGATGTCGTCATGAAGAGTTGCAACATTTGCTAGAGAGGTGGCAATTTTTGAAACAACCAAAGATTTCAATGACATATATGGCCTATCCCATCATATTCTTAATTAGAACTTCAATTTTCTCATTAGAGCACATGACGATATCCTAAAGGTACCAAGGAGGCATCAAACAAATCTTTATCTTGTAAGGAATATAATGAAAATTCACAAGGCATCATTATTACTAGGTGATGCCAATTTTAGTAGCCAATTGTGAACTTCATGCGTATACACGACTTATTAGCCATCATGACTCCAAATGTCCCCAAGAATATTCTTCATGTTTTACAATTTGCTTCTTGTTTGAGAAGGCTTGTCAATTGAGGGACATCATTTAGTTCCCTAATGTCTTGCAAAAATTTTAATTCTATTTCCTCACAACCTAGATTTTTAAGGAAATATGCAATTCCACTACCTTCCCTATATATATGAGTGATTGTGAAGGCATTGAATTTTTCAATTAAATCCCATGCTTTTTGTAAAACATAATTCAAGTTCCAGTTTTGAACCTTTCTTGATATGCATGCATTTATAATTATTAAAGAGTCACCTTCGATATGAATATTTTGGATCCCCAACTATGATGCCACTTCTAGACCTGATAATAATGCTTGTGCTTCTACACTTTTGTTTGTACAATAGGTTAGATGGAATGAATAAGCCACCAATAGGTCCCCTGATGAGTTACGAATACAAATACCAGCTCCTGATTTTCTTGATTCAGATTTAGAAGCTCCATCGAAATTTAATTTAGAAAAGCTTGCTTGAGGAGGAGCCCATTTAACTAGATTCCTATCAACTTTGTTGGGACAATTCTTAAGGAGACTTCCATCGAATGGAAGCTTTATATTCTTCCAATTCGACAGGATAAAACTGTCCCAATTTGTAAATGATGAGCTTGTTGTTTTCTCTTTCTAAACACAAGAGTTTACTCCTTTTGATATCACTTTTTCAATTTTAACCAAAGTCGGCTCTAATGAGGATTTATATTTCCTGAAGATTCTTATGTTCCTTTCCTACCATATATTCCATAACACTATCCATGGAATAATATACCATAAACATGAAAAGAAAGATGAATGGAAAAGTACTGGCCAACTCTAAAAATGATCCCAAATTGAATTTGGTAGAGGCATTTTAAGTTCTAGCTTGCTTTGAACAAAGGCCCAACATTGATTAGAAAAACTGTACTGGAGAAACAAATGATATGTTGATTCATACTCTTGATCACATAGTGGACACTTAAAAGGTTCTGCAATTTTTAACTTAACCAAACGATCACTAGTAAAAACTCTTTTCTGAATGGAAAGCCATGGAAAGCTATCCACCTTGGGCAATACATTCTTGTTCCAACAAAAGGAAAATGCTTGGTGAGATTGTGAAGTATGTTTTAACTGACTTAAAAGAGCATATCCTTCTTTAACATAGTAGGAGCCAAACTTCGAAGCTTCCCATATTATTTTATCTAGCTTTGAAGATAAGTACACTATTCTATCTTTCATAATGTATAAAACAAATCATATTGGTGAGGCGAAATGAGATTAGGTGGGGGTTTTTTCCACACTAATTTCCCAATAAGATGATTAGAATAGTGTTCATAATCTAATAAATTTGAACCCCAAGCTTTAGATAAAGATATTTGTACCTTGTTAACCTCATGATTATCTGCTAAGGAAGGCTTACCATTCCATGAATCTGCCCAAAAATTTACACTCTGCCCATTATTTAC